>JAPKLW010003246.1:19527-32027 GCA_026898455.1 Plectranthus barbatus
TGGTCGTGCGGTAGTGGTGATTGGAGGGCAAGCAGGTAGGTCCTCAATCGAGATCAGAGTGAAAAAAAAAAAAAAAAAAAAAGGGTGTGACTACAAACCAAAACAAACTAGTCCCATTCAAATTGATTATGACATATCCTTGCATTAATTTGTGGTCTGCTTTGATATGTATAAATAGGGGGATGTGTATATCAATATATATACGTATATAGGTTATAGACATACCTATCAACTTATTAAGAGCAAGATCTAAGGTTTCTAGCAGAGTAAGGTTCCCAATTTTCTTTGGTATCTGGTCTGATCAATTGCGCAATGATATAAACATATATGTGCTGTGTATTTTTATTTATTTATGAGTACTCAATAATTGAAATTCTACTGAATTATCAAGAACATGTTAATCATACCTTGTAAGTTGTTGCGAAATAGGTTCAGATACTCCAATGAAGGGAGATGTCCAATTTCTTTTGGTATGCCACCTATATAGGGAAATAATTAACTAAAAATAAAAATCATTTCATTCAGTGTTGAAAAATAATTAAGATACCCTCAGATTGTGAAATGACTACCTGTGAAAGCTGGGAGACTTCCATTCAGACTGTTCTTGGAGAGGTCCAAATACTCCAAAGCAGAGATGTTGAAGATGGAAGATGGAATGTTTCCTATAAATAATTTCATTTTTTCTTCTTTTTTCATGGAATATCAAATCATTTAAACTACTCAAACTTAGATGAGATACACCGTTCCGTGTCTTACCTTCCAGATTGTTCGAATATATTTCTAGCCTCCAGAGCATGGTAAGCTTCCCGATTTCAATTGGTATGTTGCCGTTGAATTGGTTCTCGGACAAATCCAGCATCTTCAGCTTCCCGCACTCGTGCAAGCTTTCCGGAATCTGGCCGTAAAGTTGATTTCCAGTGAGAAAGATTCTTTGGAGCTCCGGAGTATTACGACACATGCCATTTGGGAGTTCGCCAGATAGTTTGTTATATCTCATATCAATTTCTATCAATGAAGACATGTTGGTGAAGATGCTGCCACCAACACTCGTGAACTCATTGCCTATTACGTTTAATGTCTTCATATGTAAAATCCGAGACAGCTGGGAGGGTATAGAGCCCGTGAAATTATTGAAGCTAATATCCAACAACTCAAGTAACGTTAAGTTTCCGAGATGTGGAGCCAGGGTTCCATGTAGCTCAAGACCCCAGACACTAAGGGCCGTGACCCGGTTGTGTTTGAGGCTACACGAGACGCCGGTCCAGTAACACATGGACGTGTTACTGGACCAGTTACGCAGAACACCATGTGGGTCAGAAGTGATGGCTGCCTTGAAGGCGAGTAGTGCATCATGATCTGAGGTTGAATTGAGAATTGGTGTGGATAAGGTGAGGGTGACACTGTTTAGTATCAGAAGCATGAGAGCAAAAGGGAAGACAGAGGACTCCATTAGTTAAATTGGAATGTATGCTTGAATCTCTGAATCTTATATATATAGATATATGACATAAAATGGCGAGAGAAAGAAGAGAGCAAAGAGAGCAACCTACTTTTCCCATTCACTATAAGTGAAGATAAATAATCCACTTTCTAAAGAACTTTTGAGAAAGATTAGCTCCACACTATCTTTCTTAAAGTAGTTTCTTTGTTGACGTTGAAAAAAATGGAACGTAACATTCATGATATATTAAAAAGTAGATAAAATGTATTTTTAATGTATAATTTAATACATCTTCGTTGAATACACGTAATATTAAGGATAAAAATTATTTTGACATGAAATATCGAGATATTGCATGGCCATATATATATATATATATATAGAGGTTAGATCATATGAGAATAGATGTTAATGTAAGAAATGAGAATAAATTTCAGCCTTTGATTTCACAAGATCTGCGGTCATGCTTTAATAATTTTCGTCTTCATTTTATCCTCCGCGAACTTCATTTTACATATTTAAGGGCATCATTGTCATTTAGCTTGATGGTATCTCCCTCAAATAATTTTCATTTTCATTTTATCCTCCGCGAACTTCATTATTACATATTTGGATCTGTAATTCCTTTTATTTTCGATTTTTCATAATATTTCGATTGTTTTGCTGAGTCATCCAATACTCTAAAATTAAATTTAATTTTATTATTATTTAATTAAATTTTCTAATTTAATGAAGTTTTAAATAGATAAAATGAATTTAACATATTCTTCTGAAAAATTGATTTTATTTTTAAGTATAGAGGAGATAAAATGAAGAGAATTATTTCTAAAAATCTGATTTTTTCTTTTAATGATTTATATAGGAGATAAAATTAAGAGAACTGAAATACTTTTTTCGAAAAATTGATTTTATTTTTATTTAATTTAATTTTTTCCATTTAATGAAGTATACAGGAGATAAAATGAAAAGAACTGTTTTTAAAAATTTGATTTTTTCATTTAATAATGTATAAAGGAGATAAAATGAAGAGAATTGAAATCATTTTTTTCGAAAAATTGATTTTATTTTTATTTAATTTATTTTATAATGAACAACAATTGAGATAAAATGAAGAATAACTAAGATATAATGAAGAACTGCTAAGATAAAATGCATGTCACGTGTAACATCAAAATTCACATCGAATTTATTTTATAATGAATCACAATTGAGATAAAATGAATAATAACTAAGATATAATGAAGAACTGCTAAGATAAAATGCATGTCACGTGTAACATGAAAATTCGAATCGAATTTATTTTATAATGCTTCGCAATTGAGATAAAATGAAGTATAACAATGATAAAATGATGTATATAATACATAAAATGAACAAAACACAACTTTTGCTCCCTGTACGTTAGCAATGACTATGTTGCCCTTTAATGAAGTAAAATGAGGATATTATGCCGCATTTTTTGTTAAAGTTCTTATGTAATCTGGATCGTTGATGTTGTCAAATCTATGGACGAGATTTATTCTCATTTATCATGATAAGGGCTATTCTCACCAGATCAGCCCCCTATATATATATATATATATGAATCTACACCACTCATCGAAAAAAATCTAAAAAAATCAATGGTTGACATTAAAACTTTTTTCCAGATTTCATGTTTTTTTCGCTTTATAAATCATGCTTAATCGAATAAAGCATGATTTATAAAGCAATTAAGCATGAACGAAAATTATGCTTAATATTTCAATCTTTGATGCTTTAATCGCAACTATTGATGCTAATGTTAGGTGTGGCTGCATGAATATTTGCATGCATACGTAAAAGAAGTTGGAGGTTTTTTTGAAGTGTGTATTCTTTTGAGCTAAAGTCGTAGTTTGTAATTTGTAGAAGTGTGATTATCAGTACAAAGGATAAGTCAAGTGGAGTGTTACTATATGTCGGGGGGATATAGTTTTTTAGACAGTTACAATAGAAGAGAGATAAGTCATCTTCTTGAGAGTTTTTTTTTCTATGAGTCTTCGTGAGATCTGGTTCGATCAAGACCAGTGAGAGATAGCTGCTGCAGCTTGAGTTGTATTTTGATTCTCGTTCTGTATCATCAATAAATCACTCATTCACCTGCCCGTGGATGTAGTCGGATCTCCGGCGAACCACGTAAATTTGTGTTGTCGATTTTGAGCTATTTTCTATGTTGCGGGAATTGTTGGATATTTGTAGTTCGTGTGATTCATAACAAGTGGCGCCGTCTGTGGAAATCGAGGCGCGCACGACCTTGACCTTCGATTGAAAGGAGCTAAGGAGCCTACGCTTAAAATCCAAGTTGAAACCAAGTAAGAATTCCTCCCCAGTTATGGTTTCTTGCGCGGCATGTTTCTGGTCGATTGTGAGTTAGTAGCTCAAACTCCCGATTTGCTTGGGACACCTATAATCTTGTTTCGCATAAATGATTCTGTGAATTCCTGTGATTGGTGCATGTCATTACCTGTTGCTGGTGTGTTTTTGGGTGAGGTGCCCATTTGTGTGTGAGGATCTGTTGTAGTGTGGCTGGGTGCTATCAATTGAATTTGTGAACAAGACACTCTGTGGTGTATTCTATAGCCTCTGGGAAATATGAGATAAAGAAGTTCACGGGCAAGAACGACTTCGGGCTTTGGAAGTTGAAGATGCATGCCATCTTAACTGAGAAAGGTTTAGAGGAGGCCCTCCTACCTGATGATTGGGGGTTCAAACCGAAACGACTGAGAAGAAAGTTAAGTTGCTTAATAAGGCACAAAGTGCCCTCATTCTGTGCCTAGATGATAAAGTCCTCAGAGAGATATCGAAAGAAAAGACCGCAACCAACATTTGGAAAAAATTGGGATCGCTGTATCAGACTAAGTCTTTGGCTAATTGACTTTATATGAAGAGGAGGCTGTACTCCTTCAGGTTCTTGGATGTTAAAAATTTACAAGAACAACTTGATGAATTCAATAAGGCAGTTAGATGATTTGGAAAATATTGGGGTTGAGATAGCCGACGAGGACAAGGCTATACAACTATTAAATGATTTGCCAAAGTCGTATACCGCACTGAAGGATGCACTCACCTATGGTAGAACGGGTACATTGTCCCTACAAGAGGTCCTGTCAGCTATAAAAGGGAAGGAGATTGAGATGCTGTCTGAGAATATGGGAAGCGAGTCAACAAGCCAGGGCTTGTTTATGAAGAAGGGACAAAATACTAAGTTCCAGAAGAAGAATACTCGGAACTCAAAACCTCCAAACCCTGAAAAGAAACCCTTCTATGCTAGGAAGGATGTGAGACCCAACATGTTCCAGAAACAATATAAGACTCTTTCGCAGGTGTTCGAACAGAAAGCTCAAATGCAGCTCCAAGAAGGAAGGAGTTGCCACTATTGTAAAAGGCCGGGACATCTTATTAAAGATTGCCCGGTCCTGAGAATGAAAAATCAGCAAGCTCCAGGGCCAAACATTGTCACCACTACCGCAGATGAAGTTTTGAATGTTGTGGACTTTTCAAACGAGGGATGGGTATTAGATTCTGGGTGTTCATTCCACATATGTTACAAGTTGGAGTGGTTTTCAGATATTGAAATGAGAAATTTGGGAACAGTTATGTTGGGAAATGATCAAGTCTGTGAGATACAAGGTTTAGGTTCTATAAAAATCCAAAATCAAAAGGGTGAAGTAAAGCTCTTGACTACTGTTAGATATATACCCCAGATTAGGAGGAACCTTATATCTCTTGGCATCCTTGAAGCCAAGGGATACAAGTTTATTGGAGATGGAGGAGAAATTGTCGTGTGTAAGGGTGAGGAGGACATCATAAAGGGGAGAAGATTGAACATCATTTATTATTTGTTTGCTCGGACAGTGGCTGACCAACTTGACACAGTTCATGATGAAGATATAAGATTGTGGCATATGAGGACAGGCCACTTGAGTAAAAGAGGACTTGATGAGCTGAGAAGACAAGGTCTCATCAATAATAACCCAGATGCTGACTTGGGAAATTGCGAGGAGTGCCTTTTGTCCAAAAGCAAGAAACTACCTTACAAACCGAGCCAGTACAAGAGAAAATAGCCGTTAGAATATATCCATACCGACATTTGGGGGCTTTCAAGAACTGAGACCCTTGGAGGGGCTAGATACTTCCTGTCTCTCATCGATGATCACACTAGGAAGGTGTGGGTGCACGTAATGAAGACTAAAGATCAAGCAGCAACCAAGATAAAGGAGGGGTGCAACCTTGTGGAAAATGAAAAAGGATTGAAGATAAAATGCCTCCCTACTGACGACAGGTTGGAGTTTTTATCAGAAGAGTTAGATTCATTTTGTAGAATGAAGGGAATCAAGAGACACAAGACAACCCCATACAACCCACAACAAAATGGGGTTGTAGAGAGAATGAATAGGACTCTCTCGGAGAGAGTTAGGTGCCTTCTATCCGGCTCAGGGCTGTCTAAAAGGTTTTGGGGAGAAGCTCTATCCACAGCTTGCTTCCTTATAAACAAAAGTCCATCTGCTGCCTTAGAGTTCAAAGTGCCCGACCAGTTATGGTATGGAAAGGAGCCCGACTACCTTATGTTGAAACCCTTTGGCTGTTTAGCCTATGTCCATATTAAACAAGACAAACTTGATCCTAGGGCCCTTAAATGTGTTATGTTGGGATATCCGAGTGGAACAAAAGGATATAGGGTATGGTGTTTGGAGAAACAGAAAGTGATCACATCTAGGGATGTGGTTTCTGATGAGGACAGAATGCCCATGTTGGAGAAGAGACTGGTGGGAGTTCCTGTATCCATAGCGAGTGAAAGGGTTGAGAATACTGAGAAGGAACAGCAGGCATTGCTGCCTGACAAATCAGAAGATGAAGAGAACCATATGACAAACCTGCAGCCCTAACCACAAGAGCAGGTACCTCAAATGCCCGATGTACCTCTGAGAAACTACATGCTAGCCAGAAATAGGGTTAGGAGAGAGATACATCCCCCTAGGAGGTTTTCTGAAGCTGATGTTGTGTTTTTGAGTTTAAATATTGCTCAGAAACTTCAAGATGATGAGCCTAAAACCTTCAAGGCATGTAATAATGCTGAAAGTAAGTAGTGGATTCAAGTGATGAATGAAGAAATGGTTTCATTAAAGGTGAACGAAACTTGGGTGCTGACAAACAAACCCAAAGGACAGACATGTGTGGGTTGTAGGTGGTTGTTCAAAAGAAAGATTGAGAATTCAGATGTGAAAAAAGTGAGGTATAATGCAAGGTTAGTGGCCAAGGGCTACTGATAAACACTCACTTTGTGCATTTTATTGATGTGTTTATGTTTGGATTATACTTCAGATTTAGCCATTACGTGATGTTTTCATGCATTATTCTTATTCTTTGAGAAAATATTACGTTTGGTGTTGTTTGATATTGTTTTGCACAGATTTGATGCGTTTCTGAGGATTGAATGAGATGATTGAGCAAGTATCTGAGAGCTGATCAATGTAGGCATGCAATAGGAGGAGAAAGAGTTAGAATTTGCGGAAAATATCGTGGAAAAAGAGGGTACGTGATGAGAACGGCGACTGGCCTTCACAACCGGCGAGGAAGGTGCATGGCCGGCGATTGGGCAGCAAAACCGGCGAGCAGCTCCTCCCAGCCGGCGATCTCGCAGCACAACCGGCGACCACACCTCCCAACCTGCGATCCACCCTCAAATCCGGCGACCAGCTGCTCCTCCCGGCGATCGGCCATCCTCCACGGCGATTGCCTGCAGCACCGACGACCCATGCTTCACAAACGGCGAGCAGCCTTCAAATCCGGCGATCAGCCCTTCAAGACCGGCGACCGTCCCTCCATGCCGGCAGATCGCCGGTTTTGCAATTTGCCTACGAACCTAATCCGGCGATCACCCCTCCCCGTTCCACGATCGCCGGTCGTGACTCCCAGCTCGCCGGTTCTGCAGATTTGACGTAAACATGCGTATCTTTTTGCCCAAGCCACGATTTTTCTCTCATATCTTTTGAGATTTAAATCCCTCACCTATAAATATGAGTTCTAAAAGTCAGAAAAAGGTTCCACAATTATAATTCTCAGATTTCTACATTCCGAATTTATTCCGAAGCCTAGAGAACGAGGGTTTTCTGCAGAAATTCAAGGGGAACTGGAAGAGCATGCCAGGATTTGAAGATTGAAGACTCCAGGGTTTTTAATTTCCTTTTCCTGCTTTTATGACTCTTCATTCCTTTGTTTTTCTTGGATTTAGCATGATTGGCTAAATCCCTTTTTGGATTCTAGGGTTTTGAAACTTTGTATTTATTCATTCAACATTTTATGCAAATTTAATGTTCCTTTTCCTCTGATGTTCTGATTTAATTTGGATTTTCAATAATTGCATTAACTGATCATTAATTGTGATTTGAATTGATAGTTTTTGAACCGAGAGGTCTAGGTTGTCAATTAAGACGCAAATTAATCAGATTTATTAGAACAATTATCCGAGAGGAATTTGAACTTTTAAAGGGTTTTGAATCTAAGGTTTTTATCGAGAGTAAAATTCCTTTTGCACATCCGAGAGGAGTCACTAGGTATTTTATTTCCATGTTATGGTTTAGAATCCGAGAGGATCACCTGATAACATTTTCGCGATTGCTCACATCATTGGAAATTAAATTGGGATTGAATTGCATGAAAACGTTGTTTGTTTAATATTCAAAGTGGATTACCCTGGAATCCTATTTTCTCATTGTTTTCTAAAATCTTTAATTAAATCTTTTTATTTTATTTCTGCTTTTAAATCAGTCTTTTAGATAAAACCAAAAACTTCTTTCTTTATGATTTGCCTAGATAGTAGTACGGTGTCTATGTTTTAGTGCTTGGTTGTGTTTCGAGCCTGCAGTCCTTGAGTTCGATAATTTATTACTTGCCCTCTGCAGTGGTCTGTACACTTGCAGCTTTAGCGCGTTGCGAAACGCGCTATTAAGTTTTTGGCGCCGTTGCCGGGGACTGCAAAGATTTACGGCTGACACTAATTCTGATATTACGCTATTTACTCTAGGCTTTATTTTCTGCATTTTATTTTTTTTAATTCTGTTATACTCTGTGCCGTTCACAGGTGTGTTTCCTTGTGCAGGTAGTATATGCAAACCAGGGCAAAAGGTCCAGCTGCTGAACCTTTAAACCCAGAAATCGAATCTACCTGCCGAAGAAACGACGCGAGAAGGAAGTTAGCGTTTACTATGGCTGACAACCAAGCTGCACAGAAAGCTGAGCTGCAGAGGCAGCTGAACAAGATGGATCCATAGGTCCACCTCTACTGTGTCTAGCTACAGACAATAAATAAAGCGCTTGTTGGGAGGCAACCCAATTTTCTACTTCTTTCTAGTATTTAAATTTATGTTATTTCCCTTTTATTTTTATTTTTATTTTTTACGTTCACTTGTGGTTGTTGAGTTTGTTGGTGCAGGAACAGAGCTCGAAGTACCAAAAATTTCAGACGTCCATGACCCGTTCTCCGCCACAGTGAAACATATCAGGTTTTCCCCACACATCGCTGTGATCCTCTTTCCCACAAACTTATTCTCTCCTGTGTATCGAATAAGTTTGGGGGGAGGAGGAGGTGATCGGTTGATGTGTGTTTATTGCTTTTGTTATTAGTTTAGGTTAGTTGATTAGTTGATTGCTGCATTAGAGTTGAGTTGATTTGATTAGGATCTTTACTTTCGTTTTATTTCATTTTGTTGAGTCTATTGTTGGAACTTGGATTTTGAATAGGAGAGAATTTATATGGTGTTTATTTATGCGTTATTGATCAAGTTTATGACGACAGCCCTTTCTTTCTCGTGAGACTCATATTGATTGCTGTGAATGATTTGGTGATGTGTGGATTGATGAAATTGATTTTGGCCTCTTGAATAAGCTTATAGCCATGTGAGAATTTGAGCCTAATTTTTGTTTCATTGAGAGTATGTCGCTGTGCATTTGATCTCTAGAACTTGCTCTTGTTTCTTGCTCAAAATTGCGTAGGAGAGTGTCAAGGATTTAGAAATGATCTTAGGCCATCTTTTCATAAGCCACAATGAACCCACACACTAACCTGAATGCATTACTCCTTTGTTAGCCCAGTTGAGCCTGAAAGCCTTTTCTTTCTTAACCCGGATGATAGGAGGTGTGGATGGATTTTGTAAGGGTATCCAACAATGTTAGGTGGTGAAAATAGAGTCGTTGTCTAGAGCTGTATGAGGGACCATCTTTATTAGTTACATTATGACAAACACTGTCTCCTATACTATGTTATCCTTGGTGAAACCCCTTTGAGCCTGTTACTTTTCTGTCTTGTCTATGAGTCAAGGAAAGTGTTGTAGTTCTATCTTGTCTATGGGAGAGTGCTATATACGGGTGCATGGTATCTTGTCTATAAGATTTGGGTGAAAAAAAAGGTAGATTGATGTCTATTGTTCACAATTAGCCTTTGAGTCCGTGGTTTTCTGTTCTTGTCTATAAGTGAAAGCCGGGATTCCTTCTTGTCTATGAGGTGAGGTGAAAACAAAATTTGTTGGGCAATAGTTGTAATATTTGTCTTGTCTATGAGACAATATTTATAGGAGGATAAGAAATCTTTATTTTGTGTTCAAAATGAGGTTGGTCCTAAAAATTTATTGTGATAGTAGTTAGTCAGACATGTGGTATGTGATGAGGAAGATGTGGAGTGAATGGAGTTATAAGGATGAATTTATTTTAGTCACTCTTTAGCCAAATTTTCCATACCTGTCACCAATGTGCCTACATTAGAACCCGAATAAAAGACCTTTTTGATCTTTATCCTAGCATTCCCATTGACAGTGGAGAGTCTAGACGATGAGCAAGCCTATGGTAGAAAGAGTGTGCAGTTGACAACTTGAGAGTATACACTAACCCTTCTTACAATCTGAGCGAAAAAATGAGTGATACACTATCCTGTGAGAAGCGAACTTTTAGAGGCCAGGATTGAAATTGTCTTTTTATATTTAACTGATGAATATGCAGCGATCGGTGTGGGAATCACAACCCCATTTTGTGTCTGAAACAGCTAATGATCAATTATGCACCCCCTCGTGTTTATCTTGGTTTTATCTTGTGATCTTTTTCATTGTTCGAGGACGAACAATAGTTTAAGTTTGGGGGGTTGATAAACACTCACTTTGTGCAATTTATTGATGTGTTTATGCTTCGATTATACTTCAGACTAAGCCATTATGTGATCTTTTTATGCGTTATTCTTATTCTTTTAGGAAATATTACGTTTGGTTCGTTTGATGTTGTTTTGCACAGATTTTATACGTTTCTGGGGATTGAGTGAGAGAATTGAACAAGTAGTACCAGAGTTGATTCGTGTTGGCATGCAATGGAAGGAGAAAAGATAGAAAAAAATCAAAAGAAAGCCGTGGAAAAGGGCTACGTGACACAACCGGCGTTCAAACCTCCCAGCCGGCGACCGCCCTCACACAGCCGGTGTTTGCACCTCCGAGCCGGCGTTTGCACCCCTCCAGCCGGCGACTTGAGCTCCCCAACCGGCGACCGCCCTTCCATGCCGGCGGGTCGCCGGTTCTGCCATTTTCCCCCTACGAAACAAAACCGGCGATCGCCCCTCCTTTTCTGGGATCGCCGGTCGTGACTTCCCACACAGATTTTTGACGTATTTCAGCGTATCTTTTGGCCCAAGTCAGATAAATTCTTCATATCTTTCGAGATTTAAAACCCCTGCCTATATATATGAGGTCCAAAAGCTGGGAAAAGGTCCCTTCACCATTACTACCAGATTATTACGGACATCTTTATTTTATTTCTGAGGCTAGAGAGAGGATTTTCTACAGAAATTCATGGGGAACTTGAAGAGCATGCCAGGATTCGAAGATTGAAGACTACGGGTTTTTAATTTCCTTTTCCTATTTTTATGACTCTTCATCTCTTTGTTTTTCTGGGATTTAGCATGATTGGCTAAATCCATTTTTGGATTCTAGGGTTTGAAACTTTGTATTTATTCATTCAGCAATTTTATGCAATTTAATGTTCCTTTTCCTTGATGTTCTGATTTAAATTGGGGTTTTCAATAATTGCGATTAACTGGCCATTGATTGTAATTCGAATTGGTAGTTTTTGAACCGAGAGGTCTAGATTATCAATTAAGACGCAAAATTAATCAGATTTATTAGAACGATTATCCGTGAGGAAATCGAACTTTTAAAGAGTTTAAAATCCAAGGTTCTTATTAAGAGTAAAAGTCATTTTGTGCATCTGAAAGGAGTCAATACGTCTTTTATTTCCATGTTATGGTTTAGAATCTGAAAGGGTCGCCTGATAACATTTTCGCGATTGCTCACATCATTAGAAATTAAATTGGGATTAAATTGCATGAAAGCGTTGTTTGTTTCATATTCAAAGTGGATTGCCCTGGAATCCTGTTTTCTCATTTGCTTTCTAAAACCTTTAATTGTTCTTTTTATTTTATTTCTGCTTTTGAATCAATTAGTTAAATAAAACCAAATCCTTTTATGATTTGCCTAGATAGTAGTACGGTGTCTATGTTTTAGTGCTTGGTTGTGTTTCGAGCCTGCAGTCCTTGAGTTCGATAAATTATTACTTGCCCTCTGCAGTGGTCTGTACACTTGCAGAATAGCGTGTTGAAAAATACGCTATCAGCTACACACAAAGAGATGGTGTTGATTTTAATGAAATCTTCTCACCGGTTTTAAAGCATACATCCATCCGAGTTTTGTTAGCTGTGGTTGTTCAGCATGATTTGGTCCTGCACCAATTGGATGTAAAAACCGCTTTCTTACATGGGGAACTCGAAGAAGTAATATATATGGACCAAACCCCCCGGCTTTGTTGAACAAGGGCATGAAGATCAGGTATGTTGGCTGAAAAAATCCATTTACGATTTGAAGCAAAGTCCACGGCAGTGGAACAAGAAATTCGACTCTCACATGTTGAATATAGGATTCGGGAGGTCTAAATTTGACAATTGTGTCTACTTAAAGAGATAAAAGGATGGTAACCTAATATACGTACTCCTGTATGTAGGCGATATGCTTCT
>JAPKLW010003246.1:34527-41761 GCA_026898455.1 Plectranthus barbatus
GTTTGAAAGATAATTAAATAATTTTTGTTTGATATATGATTCATGAAAAATGATTTAAATTAAATGAGTTATAATTATTTAATACTCCATTTCATAATAATTTTAGTGGAATGGATAACGAAGAGATATAATAATTAGTAAAAAAACGAAACAGATTCATCAAGCATTAACATTGCTAAACACCAAGCAACAATATGTTAAATATCAAGCGATAACGAGTAAAACATCAAGCTACGACATTCAACCAACAGAAAATTGTCATCAATAAACTGACTAAAAATACCCTTTGCGTTAATTAAGGGATTTTAAAATCCAAATATTACAATTTATCACAGCCCTTGATTTTCTTAAATTAAATGAATAAGATTCGTTGTTATTCATATGGACTTTTTCTCGCCAAATTCACTCCTTATATTGGAATTGGTGAGAAAAAATTCCCATTAAAAATTAAAATAAATAATATTCATTAGATCTAAGAAAATGGGTGGTTAAGATTTATTGTGATATTTGAATTTTAAAATTCCTTAATTTCAGGAAGTGTATTTTCGTGCATTTTATTTATGGCATTTATTTGATGATTGTATGTTGCTGCTTGATGCTTTGATGGTTGCCGCTTGATATTTTACATGTTGTTGCTTGATGTTTAGTATGTTATTGCTTGATGAGTGTGGTACATTTTTTCTATCAATTATTGTCTCTCTTCTTTGTCATCTCCTTTAAAATTATTAAGAAATTTATCGTTTGTCAAATTAAAGGTAAATTAATTATTTCAAATTCCTATTACATATATTTTGAATAAGAGAAACGTATGAAGAGCAACAGAACTTACAGAAGTGTATGAACATTTGAAAGTTTGTGAAAACAAAGTCCACCCAACTAACTAACATAACTAAAACGTATCAAGTAATGACTTTGCAATTGCTTTAAAGACCAAGTCAAGTCTTGGTCTTTGTGTATTTTAACGTAACTTTAGGTAATGCAACTTAAAAGAAAAGTGGACAGAAATGCCCCTTACTTTTGTTTTGCTCTCCAAGTCTTGATCTTTTTGGATTTTAATAATACTTGACTCAGTGGTGAAAGGATCTTTTGAGTTCAAAATATGTTAAAGAGATACAGTTTGTGTAACTTCTAAATTAATACTCCCTCTGTCCCGGTTTACTTATCCCGAATATAAATGGCACAATAACCAATATTTGAAGTAATAAGATAATTTAATGGTATATTAGTGGGTGGAGTGTTTATTTAATTTGTTTATTTTTAAAAAAGGGTAAAATGGAAAGAGAGATAAAAGAGTTAATTAAAATAATTTTGATTAATTTTCTTAATTTTGAGTTAATTATTTACTATTTTAGGAAATGAGACAAGTAAATTGGGACGAACCAAAATAGAAAGTAAAATAAGTAAACTGGGACGAAGGGAGTATATTATATTAAAAAAAAGGGGACATGATGCACTTTCTGATTAGCGGTGAGGTTGAGTGCCATGTGTTGTGAATATTGAATTATGCTTATTTTAAATTTATTTGTGACTGCTTACCTTATTTATTTTTTAATAAAATATATGATGATTATTTGGACTACCAAATCCAAGTTGAATATATCGTCTAATTGAGCTTCCTCGGAATATATCTGGGTGGGTAAGTTTAAATAAATATATTTTAATTAAAAAATAATAAAATAAAAATAAAAACTATATAACCTAATTTCTTAACATGACTTTTTAAAAAATATTAATTAGTTTATTTGTTATGTATGATTGGGTTAAATTTAGTTTTTCGTGTAACATAAGTGAAGACTAAAGTGCATCAGAAAAACATAAGCGTTTAAAAAAAAATGAAGAAACAATATATATATATATATATATATATATATATATATATATAGTGGTGATCCTATCATAAGTTTATTTTAGATAGGAGAAGAGAATAAATCTTATCCTTTAATTTGATGAAATAAGAAGTCCAGATTGATTCTTAAAATTTAAAATTTAATTTTTATTTTTATTTTAAATTTTAAATAAGGGTATTTAGGTAAGTTAAATATGAGGGACCACAATAAATTTCATAATCTCGTATTTTGGTAATCGAAACAGAGCATGAAATTCAAATATTCCATACAACCACCTATCGACAACCAAACACCCAATTGCATTACAACTTCTCTTTCCTCTGCTAGCTCGTACTCATCGTCTCTTTGACGAAACTGAAGTAGGATTGTTACCTAAATAAGAAGAAGATGATGGATTCAAAACTCAAAATTTATCATAACAACTTTAAATTTCATTATATAAGTCTGTAATGATGCATTATTGAGGCCTACACATTTGCATGGCTAATTATGAGGTAATTGATAGCTAAATCATATATATATATATATATATATATATATATATGATTTAGCTAGACACACTACAAGAAAATTCAGTTTTTGCGACGGAATTTGCGACCGACCAAAAAACGGGTCGCTATTTTGCGACCGATTTACGACGGAATTGCGACCGAAATTTTTTTAAAGTTCTGCGACGGATTTGATACCGAAATTCCGTCGCAAAATTTAGCGACGGAATTTCCGTCGCAAAATCGTCGCTATTTATCCTGCTAAATAAGCGCGCCAAAGTTTGCGACGGATTTGCGACCGAAATTCCGTCGCAAAATTTAGCGACGGATTTTCCGTCGCAAATCCGTCGCTATTTTACCCGCGTATTTATGGCGCCAAAATTTGCGACCGATTTGCGACGGAATTTTAAATGTGAATGCATAATTGGATGAATTAAGAAGTCTACATTTTGCATAACAGTAACATAGATGCCCAGTTAAAATTCTACACATATCATAGTCTTATTAGATCATTATTTTAAAAATATTATTATCTTAAATTGAGATATTCAAGTGCACTCCTGTAAATGGGTAAGTATAACCAAACTGTCGACGAAAACCCAACTAAAGGATTATAAGAGGTTTTGGTTTGGGTTTGGTTTGATTCTATTTAAAAACCTTGAAATCAAACCTAAATTGGGTTGGGTTCAGTTCAATTTATGATGTTTTGGGTTCGGTTCCGAATTGAATAAATATTTGTTTTTTAAAATAACTTTGAATTTATTATTCTTTTAATTTTATATTTCCTAATTCTTGTTTATAAATTTTAAATTATGAATATAAGTTTATGATTTTTAATTATGAATTAAATTTATTATATTGTAAAATATTAAAAATATTATTTTAAATTAAAAGCTCTATATAAAAATAATAATTATAATGATTGACGGTTTAAACGATTTGGTTCAGTTTTTATCTAACCGGGTTGAGCAGTTTCTGGAAGCACAAAAAAGTTAATGGGCTCATTGGGTTTTATTGAAACATAATTTATATGTGAGTTGTATTTCAATGGGCTGCTATATAATATTCAACTCTATTAAATTGTGGTGTTACTTTTTATTTTTTAAATTGGCTCTTAAATAACTTCAGTGATGTAGTGCTATATTTTCATTTAAACCTGAAAAAATTTATCTTTTTGACCATATATGTATAAGTCTGGATTAAAAATTAGAATTATACATGTGTGTTACACGCACTTATTTTTTATATTTATATTTAAATTTTAATATAAGAGAATTTAAAATTTATAAAAATAAACTTAGCATTATATCTATTTACATATATTAAGAAAAGTATTTCAATATTTTTAAAATTTGTATAAATTAATAAATAAGGATATACTTGTATTTAGATTGCATTCATCTAATTAATGAATAAACTAAAAAACTCAATTATAATATATTCTAAATTGCATTGATAATATATGTGTATATATTAAATTTTTTTTATGGTAGTTGCATGAGTTTCGACATATTTAGGCACATATTAATTAATAAAAAGTTACAATATTTTAGCATATTTATATTTAATTGGTCTATGTTATCTCTTATATATATAGAAGATCATCACATTTCCATATTGTCCAAAATACACACTTTAATGAAAGTGTAACTTTATAATATTTAGAACTAAAATTTGTATGCAAATTAAAAGAATCCTAGTTTTTTAAAAAATCTTCAACATGATGGATGGTTACAATAAATAAAAATATTGGTAATTGGAGATGTGATTCTCTCAACAAATAAATTATATGTAAAATAATAATGAATTTATATAATATTTTTTATTTAGTATGACACCTTTTTCAATAATTTCGGAGGAAGTATATTATATAGATGGGTATAATAAATTTGTCGCCTGGTATGCATGTTGACCCCTTCTTCTGCAGCTTTGGACTTGATCTTGTTAAGAGCAGCCACCACTTCGATCATGTTGGTTCTTTCCTCAGGCGAAAAGGCCACACATTTCATAGCCAAGTTGAATGCAGAGGCCACACATTCCTCCTTTGAATCCAAATCTTGATCCTCTCCTGAAAGCAAACAGGAGCTACAACTTCACCTACTGCATTTTCTTCTAATGCTTTTCACTCACCCACTCTTTCATGCTCATTTCTCCACTGAACATATCTCCACAGCAGTATTCCGTAGTTGTATACATCTCCATTTGTAGATACTTTCCCTTATGATCCATACTCTGATCACACATTCATCATCACATAAAGGATCAATTTATATATATGCAGTATAAAATCTCTATAAATTAATAAACTTTCTAAAATAATAAAATTTTCCGGTCCTAACTTAAGCCTTAATTTGTAAAAAATTATCAAACTCGACAATGTAATAAGATAATGAATTTTTGAAAATATATTTTATAAACATTAGGTCCCATTAAAACTCTAAATTAACAATTCCTAAAATATTAATTTATCGATCGATATATTAATATATGTTTAAATTAATAAAAAATTTCATGGTCCAAGTTTAATTGGGGCTTTACTATATATGTATGTATATATATATGTTACCTGGTGCTGCATAACCGATGGTAGCGAGGGTTTTAGTGAGAACCATGGCCTCCCCTTCATCAAAAAGCTTGGAAATACCGAAATCACCAACATGAGCAATCATGTCTTCGTCGAGCAAGACATTGATTGGCTTCATATCACAATGTACAACAGTGGATGTATGGCAAGAATCAAAGCTTTGATTTCTGTGTTAACACAACAACCAATTATGCTTACCAAATTCCTATTCCGAAGGCTGCTCAGTATCTCACTCTCAGTGTCAAAGCTTTTGGTGGCTCTCTCCAAGTCCAGGCTGAAGACTTTGAAGTGCTCAGAATTTTGAAGATGAGCCAAAACCAGCTTTGAATTCTAAACAACGTCAGGGCACATCAAACAACGTCAGCTTTGATTTTCTGTGGATTCTCGTATCTGTGAATCGTACCGAAATCATGAATAAAGCATTGTGTGTGACTTTCCTGTGGATGTTGCCGGATTCCTCATTTACAAACTGAAACTTCGCCATTGTTGATTTGAGCTCAAGCTCGGTTTCAGAAGAATTGTGTAGCTAGATACTAACAAAAAGCTCACAGCACAATAATACTATGCTTGAGCAATAAGATTTTCCTGAAGTTTCAAGGGAAACCTCCGCGGTAGGGGTAAGGAAGAAACTTGAATCTTTGTAGTTGACAAAGTCTCTAGCGAATAGGCTATTCATGAAGCAACGCCTGTATTCCTATAAATTGTCAGATGATGGAGGTATGGAAGATCAATTGGACGAGTTCAACAAAGCCATAGATGATCTTGAAAATATAGGAGTGAAGTTAGAAGATGAAGACAAGACAATCATCTAACTTAATTCATTGCCTAAGACTTTCGAGCACCTCAAGGATGCAATGCTTTTCGGGAGAGAAACCATCATCTCCCTTGATGAAGTACAATTGGCACTAAGGGCTAAGGAATTGCACAAAAGTAGTGAGGGAAGAAAGCCTAACCTCCACAAGTGATAGTTTGAATGTAAAACATAAAGTCAGAAACGACAAATTCAGAGAGAACAGCGGATTCAAAACGTAGTTTCCTCAGTCAAGAACTAAGGATCATGAAGAAGATGAATTAAAAAGATGTCATTTCTTCCATAAAGGTCATTTAAAAAAAGGATTCTTGTTCATGAAGAAGAAGACAATCCTATTAGGTACAAACCACTAGCTCATCTGAAGCTATTGCTGAAATTCAGGATGCACAAATATTGAATATTACTGATTCAGTCACAAATGGGGATTGGCATGGATTCTTGATTCTGGTTGTAGTTTCCATATGAGTCCATATGAAAAATGGTTTATAGATTTGAAGTATGGAAATTATGGTGCTGTGATGCTAGGTAATGATGAAACATGTCATGTGAAAGGATTTGGAAATGTAAAACTAAGAATGCCTGATGGTGATGATGGTTTAAAATTTTTAAGTTAGATATATCCCACTAATACAATTGAAAAGAATCTTAATTTCCTTGGGGATGTTGAAATCGAAAGGTTATATTTCTCACTCTCAAGATGGCATGTAAGTGATAAAAGAAACTCAATTTCCTTGGGGATTACATCATGTAAGTGAGAAGGGAAAGAATGAACTGAGGAGACAGGGAAAAATAAGCAGGAGAAAGTTTTTCTCCAACAGTTACGACTACAAAGTAAATGTGTGTTAAATTTGTTATCATATGTTTTCCAGTTAGTTTAATTGGCCATCGAGTTTTGGTTATCTAAATAAAATCAACTTCTGGAAGTTGTTATATTATTCCAATATAAGAGTGTTTATTTTCAATGTAATATTTGGATATAGTTTAGATTTACTATAACAGTTAAGATTGAAAATATCATGAACAAACTAATTTTATGATCGACAACTTTTATCTCAAACTGGAATTTGGATCACAGCAAAGGAAGCTGTTTACCACACACTTTTTTTTTTTTTTTTTTTAACTTATTTTAATATTTGGAATTAATGGTGTATATGTGGTGGAAAAGATGCACAGCAGCAGCAGAGGATTCAAATTCCTCAAACTCAGCTGACACTGAATGAAGACGAGTTTCTTACACAGAAAAATGCAATATATATATATATATATAGGGATTGGATCTGGTGATAAAAATTTCTCCCTTGATAAAATGATAAAGCCGCTTGATTACTTTTACAATGTTGCTTGATTGTGTTTTAGTTGTTGCTTGATTACAATGTTCCTCGATTGTATTGCAGTTGTTGCTTGATTATTTATTGCTTGATTGCATTTTAATTGTTCCTTGATTAAATATTATCCATTGATTTAATTAGATCTAATGGATGAGATTCATTCTTATTTTTAATAT
>JAPKLW010003247.1:0-46590 GCA_026898455.1 Plectranthus barbatus
CCTTCAAGAATCTATATGGGATAGAACAAAGCTGCTCATGAGAAATAATATAAAATTTAGTTTTCAAGATCAACTCCAGTGTCTGAACCTCTATCTCTAGAGCATATCTAATCCATTCAAGTATCTGATCCTCATGAGATTTGTTAAAATAGAACAACACTTTGAATTCATGGACGGGTGCTGAGTTGTTGCGTAACTCTATCACATGATTCACCCATTTCACATATTTTGATCTTTCTTGATCAAGTAATTCCTTATTCCTATCTATAGTATTCAACTTCATTAATAATGACTTGGTGCCATCAAAATCGAGCCTACTTATAAAGGTCCACAAGTATCTCCATCGTCGAGAAAGTATGCTGCTCGTAGCTGCTTCCTTCATTGTCAAGTGTGACAGTATCATTACCAATAATTCATCAGGAAGCATGCTCATTTCATCCATATTCCAACTCTCTTCTTTCCTAAGCTGCAAATTCCAACACAATTCACCATTCTCCATTGTATTTTTAGATAAAAAAATCAAAAAATTATCTAAAAATATCAGCTCACTATAAAATTAGAAAATTATACTAAACTTCATAAATTAAAATTAATCTCAATATTATATATAAATCTAGAAATTGTATGACCAAGAAAATTCAACCCCTCCACCTTTTATTACCAACTCACCAGCAAAATATTATATCGTTATATTGCCAAAAGAAAAAAAAAATTAAGATTGAGGGGCTGAAGATAACCCAGCCTCGAATCTACCATTATCAATGTAATAAAAAGGGAAAGAACCAAATAAACAAACCTTTTTACTTTTCTCCTCTGCATCCAAGAACTCATTTGCTTTTTGATGGAGCCCAAGTAGCAGCTGTGAGAGACGATCCAGTCTACATTCCGAGTGGGCCGATGACTAGAGCTCGAGCAAGGACTTTGAGGGCTGGATTGAGTTTATTAATTAAAGATATTTGGGCTGCCAATGTTTCCAAAGAATCGATGCTGTTGGAAGAATTAAACGAAGGCCCAAAAGTTATTAATTTAATTATGTGTAATGATTGGGCTTAGTTTAATTTATTTAGTTATTTTGGGCCAACATGTTTAGGCCTTATTTAAGTTAATTTTCGAAATTTATGCCTTTAATTATTTAAAATAGTTTCCTTATTAGTTTAGGATTTGAGTTGCCTATGTATGGAACAATTTTGATTCAGTTTTCAGTTTAATAAAATTTGTGAGGTTTTCTCCTTTATTTCTGAAAGCTCAAACTTTCGAAATTCCTAGTCTTCCATAGGGTTTCGATTTCGACTAATCAATTGGACAGTCATATCCATTGGTGTTGTCTTCGCTTATATCCTTCGTTGTTGGATCAATTTGCCTCTTGGATCGTAGGAGAATTTATTCTGGACTACGGTACTTGAGGGTTTTCGAATCCAAAGGTGTTGGATCTTCCATCGTCCGTGTTCAGTTTGCTTCCGCATCGAGTCTAAGTTATTTTGTTCGAGTTCCTGGGCTGCGATCTAAACCTTCCTGGCGAGGATCGTATCACTTTTGCCATTATTGTTGGGTTTAATCAAATGGATACACCATAATAAATCAGAAAAATTTACAAACATTGCATATAAAAAAGCTTTAAAATTTTTAGAAGGTACAGAGAAAATAAATTTACCGTACCTAGGGATGTCAATTTAGCTCGGGACCGACGGGTTGGCCCGAATAACCCGAGTTAAATACCGGGTTAGGGTTGAAAATTTTTTAACCGATAAGAAATCGGGCTAAATGGTCCGGACTAAACGGGTTGCGGGTTAAACGGGTTGGACCCGCCGGGCTACAGGTTGGCCCGACGGGCCACTCCATTTTTTTAAAAAAATATTAAAATATTTTAATATAATTAAATTATTAAATCTTTGAATAATAAATATCAATTATTGTATACTATACTTATTTTATATTTAGATGAAAGTATTTAAATAAATTTTAATCTACACAAATGATATACCTATATTTTTACTACTAAGAAATATAATTTTAAATAAATAATTAATAAGAATATTTAAGAAGCAATTGATTTCTAAAATTTTAATTATTATTTTAAATAAATTAAATTCTTAGAATTGTTTAGATTCACAAACTTATAAAATTATTTAATAAAACTCTATCTTATTAAATAAATACTTATAATTTACTTTACGTCCTAGCAAATTATTTAACATAATTGTGAGACCTCATCAAATTTTTATGATATAAATAAATTATTATTATTATTATTATTATATTGTAATATTTTTTTGTAATTAATATATCTAATTTATTTATTTAATATAATATTATTGGAGTTGTACAATTAAATAATATGATTATTTAATTTATCTAATGTCTTAATATAAAACATTTATGATATTATTAAATTCTAAAAATAATTAATTATATATATAATTAATTATATTAATAAATATAAATATTTAAGCTTAATAAAAAATAAAAATAAAAAATCGTAATTTAGCCAGTCCGACGGGCCAGCCCGAAAACCGACGTGTTAAGGTTAGGGTTGAGAATTTCCAACCTGACAAAAATTACGGCTCGTTTAGCCCGGGTTGATTAACCCGCAGCCCGATAGGACTGGCCTGAAACCCGACGGGTTGACCCATTTGACATCCCTAACCGTACCTGAGTAAAAATTATTTTATCAGCAGCAAGAGGTATAAATGTAAAACTGAAACACCAAGATTTTTTTAAGAGAATAATGAATAAATATAAGGGAGCCCTAGTTAGTTTTTTTTTTCTTCTTCTTTTTTTTAAGCTAAGGGAGCCCTAGTTGATGTGTAATTATAAATAAATATTTATATTCTCTTTCTCTTTTTCAAAATGAACTCTTTTTCTCCCTCATCATTCGAGATTTCAATTTTTTTATTTTTTATTTAACATTAATTTGAACGCAAACACCCTACATGTCCGCATTAAATTCCAACTTATAACTAGTAGGGCTGTAATTGAACAAAACTGTTTGTGAGCTATTCGGATCTCAATTCGATAAAAGTTAGTTCGAGCTCGTTTATTAAATAAATCAAACTTAAGCATCATAGTATTCGACTCGTGAGCTAGTTAGCTAAAATTCGTAAGAAATAATTGAAAAATGAGATTATTCAGGAATAAACATTGAATGCTGAAATTACACATTGAATTTATGGTAGTAGATCCATAATTAAAAAACTGTTTGTGATTGTTCCAGCAAATTATTAATTTTATATTATTAATATTTTAATGATTTAAAAGTAATATTTATGATATATTTTTCTAATAATAACAAAAACTTTAATTTGAGCATGGATATAATATTAATTTTTTAATAAATAACTTTTTCTTTCAAAATAATACGGAATATTTTAAATATATTCTAAATTTAGAAAGTTCATTTAGGCTCGATTAAAGCTCGATAAAGTTTGTGAACTTCAAAGTATTTGATAAAAAAGTTCGAAGCTCGACTCGATACTAAACGAGTCAAACTTGAGCACGACACTACTCGGCTCAACTCGATTCGATTACACCCATCAAACCGAGTTGAGCCGAGTAGGGTTAATTAAAGTGTTTAAGTGTTTAGTGTCTTATTTGCATCGATTTTGGAGCTAAATATTTGTGTTAGGAATTTTCCACTCTTTCTAGCATATGCTGAAGGATGTAGATCACTGCTGGAGCATTGGAGGCGAGTTGAACAAGTTGGTCAAGGTGGAGTCAAATCTCGAAAAAGGGAAGTTGCTCTTTTGTCCTGTGGTGAAGCATTTAAGAGTTTTAAGTGATGAGCTGTGAATTAAAGTGTTCAAAATGTCCAAAATTTTTCAAGGGCAATGATAGAAAAATGCAAAAGAAGAAAACCTAAATGAGGAAAGTGGTAAAAAAAAGGAGTAGAAAGAGAAATACAAAACACACTCAAAAATGGAAGAAAGAGATTTTAGCTAGAGAGAGGGAGTGCAGCTGAAAGAAAATCGAAGGAGAAGAGGGACGAGCTGCAGCTCAACCACCGTGAAAACCAACTCGAGAGTGAGGAATCATTCCTCTTGTTGGTCGATCGAAGGGGGTCTCTTCTTTATCCTATTATCTTAGATTTCTGGAGTTCAGTTATGAGTTTTAAGGTTCAAAAAATGATTTCAGCTCACTCATTTGTAAATATGAGCGACTTGGGCTATGGATGATTCTTGCTTGTGTTTAAACTATATGTGAAACATTGTTGTTGGCGTGGAGTTTTGAGTATTCGAAGGTTTAGTTCTTTTAATTGCAACTCTTGTGGGAACTTGTAGTTGTCAATTGATCAAACTTAGTCATAATTTGAGAAAATTAAGATTAAGAGTAAAAACCTTTAATACTACACAATATATGCATAGGAATATGTGGATTTGTGTTTGCTTAAATACCTAAGAGAGTTCCATTGATGTTGATCCTTGTTTAAAATTGGATAGGAATATGTTAATTTGAATTAGGAAAAGTTATCTCATTTGTTTTGAAAATTCTAGTTGAAAACATTGATTTTGGCAGCAACTTTTACTTTGTGTTGTTGTAATGCTGTAGCATGACCATCTGAAGCAAGTTGATTACATAGCATAGGTCGTTTCTATCAATTGATTGAGGAATTTGTTAAGTTTGTTTGCATCACTTCGCCTCTGTTTTACTGCATCCCGTGTTTATATAATCTCCGCTATTTTTCCATTTAAAACATGCCTGGATTAATTAACCAAACCGACTTATTTGTGCTCATCAATTAAATCAAGTTGAGTGTTTGTGCACCTTAACCCCTTCCTTGTAATCAATACTCGGAGAATACTCTGTTTTATATTACTTGTGATAGTGTACTCTTGCACTAGTGTAATTTACACAAAACAGGGACGATTCAGCCCTTCAACTATTAGTAGAAGAACATATTAGCTCATTTGCTTTGTCATTACTCTTGGATTACTCAGTGCTAATGGATACACCAAAATAAATAAGAAAAACTAAAAGTTTCCTTTGTATATACAAGCAGTAGGGATTAAACAAATTTACTCAATTTTTTATGAAAAATGTTCAAATATTATTTTTTCATATTTACCCTAAACTATTTAAATATTTCAAATTTATCCTAAACTATTTAAAATTATATAAATATATCCAAACTATTTTTTCATCAAAAGGAAGATCCTTTTGATTGTATTGTCAGAAATCCAAGCCATCAAATTAAATTTATAGATTTAAATGTTTGGTACGATAACTCATTGTATCTCATTAGAATTGTCGATTATACTGTAACTTTCTGTTGATTGGAGAAAATAGTATGTGAA
Organism: Plectranthus barbatus; assembly: GCA_026898455.1. Taxonomy (NCBI): domain Eukaryota; kingdom Viridiplantae; phylum Streptophyta; class Magnoliopsida; order Lamiales; family Lamiaceae; genus Plectranthus; species Plectranthus barbatus. The sequence goes on from JAPKLW010003247.1 coordinate 5,289, forward strand.
ATATTTGCATAATTTTAAATAGTTTAGGATAAATTTTAAATATTTATATAATTTGGAATATGTTTCAAAAAATTATACATAATTATACATAGTTTGGAATATATTTGAACTTTTATTAATTTTCTTTAGCCGATAGTAAAGATTTAAATATGCATAAATAGGAGAAGAATTTACCTTGCGAGGATACAAGCAATTTGAAATGATCTGAGCATACGCGGCGCGATTTATTTGAAATACTAGAATTTTTTAAGAGAGTTATGTGTATCAAAATTGTTTGTGATATTATGTGATCGATAAAATAAATATTATCTTTCTTCTTGCTGAAGAAGGAATGTTGTACCTCCCTTATTAATTATTAATAATATGAGTTTTTTCGATTTAGGATTCGAAAGATTATTTAATTATCGATTCAGGACCTGAAAGATCACAAAAAAATTTCAAACGAGGACCTGAATGATTATACAATTCTCAATTCAGGACCTCTAAATTGAATTGAGAATTGTTTGATCTTGATTGACAAATCATCATTTAGGTCCTGAATTGATAATTAAATTATTTTTAGGGTTCTGAATCGACTATTCTCATTAATTATAAGATTTTTTCAAATCTTATTTTTTTTGAAGATTTGGATTATATTTATTTCCAAATTGATTTTACCACAATTAACTAATTATTAATACATTAATAAAAAATTATTTTTTAATTAACATATCAAATAATTATTTTTTGGGTCAAAATACATTTGGAGCAAATCATTACAAGTCCGTCAGCCAAATACAACCCAATATTAGCGGTGTGCAAAAATCGAACCGAACCGAATCATTAAAATTTAGTTGGCTTGGTTGTAAATATTTCAGTTCGGTTGTCAGTTCTAAAAAATGAAAACCGAACATATTTCGGTCAGTTTTAAGATTCCGGACCGAAAACCAACCGAACCGATCGAATTAAAATATAAAAATTAAATAAAATATATTATATATTTATATTATATAATAATAAACATTAAAATATACAACTTAATTCCTAAATTCTCAACCCAACCCTCTCACCGCAGCGGAACCCTCCCCCGCAGCTGCAACCCTCGCCGAACATATTAAACATTTTTTTAATATTCAGTTGAAATCGATTCGACCATAACCAAATTGAACTATTCGATTCGGTTGTCAGTTCGGTTGAGCAAGCTTTCGGTTCGGTTGTCAGTTGTTTCTGCAAAATGGTTCAGTTAATTTGGTTCTGGAAAATTCGGTCGGTTTTCAACCGAACCGACCGAATGCAAACCTCTACCCAATATTCATTTAGCGAAATATGTCCATTTACCAATCCAAATTAGGAATAAGAAAAATATCGAAATATCATACATATCATATAAAAGAATACAGACATTGTTGAATTCTCAGAATAACGTAATTTCCGATAAAATATAATATTGTATCAAAGATTAATGGTATTAGCATATTTTATCCAAAAAATATCACATCAACTACATTTTTCAATAGATTGTTAAGACGGTTTTATTATGTACTCTGTTGGGTATCAGGCCTTGAGGACCCGTTCCGGCCTGTTACTCCGGGTCTCCGACCTAGTCCTGACTGGACTAGGGTTCCACGACCGGTAGAAGACCAGCCTTCAAGCTTTGACCGCCTCGGATCTCGTCTTCGGCCTTCGATCTTCGAATCCGCGCACCCACACCTCGCCGATCTACCGAAGGGATGATGTTTAGGGCTCAGAACTCACCTCTGTGAGTCCCTGCCATCCTCCGACCTCAGAAGGGGTGTAGAAAGGGTAGGCTAAGGGTTGGGGCTCTCTGCCACTCACTGGCTCACCGGAAAACTCACAAGAACGACGAAGGTTTCAGAGAGAAGGGAGAGCAAAACCAGAGTAGAGAGAGAGTGAACGGCGGAGAGAAATTAGGGTTAGCTTCGTATCAGAATGAGAGAACCGGGTCAAGAATATATATATAGTAGGTTCCCTACCCGTAACCGCTCCAACCGTCTGATCCGAGCCAAAACCCAAACCACAACCCAATCCATAAACCCAACTAGGAGATGGGCTCGGAATAACTAACCGGGCCAGGGCAACTTAGGCCCAAAACCTAAGGCCACACCCCAATTACATACTCCATCTTTTATAACATTTCTAATACTTGCTCAAACTAACTTGTTGGAGTTTGTGTTATCGGATTGTAATATTGCTGTATTAATTTCATTGTATTTTGTTATGTTAGATTTTGATTATTGAGACATAAAAGAGATATTAATGTTATTATTATAGAATTATTGATATGAATAGGTTTTAAAGTTTTTGGTACGCTATAATATGGTATGGAATGATATACTGAAAAACGTAATGGTATATAAAAAACGGTATGAGTATCGAAATAGTACAAGTGAAATATAATATTAGGCCTAAATGGACAACTTCTGGTCGAAGACCCATTCCCAGAGTCCTACTACTTTGGAGTATTCTGGAGGTCCGATCATCCCAATGTCAATTTCTAAGGCATGCATAGGATCCGAGTTCAATTCCAAGTTCGAGTTCGAATTCGAGTCTGATCATGAGCTTGAAGTTAATGCCATTATTTAATTCTTGTGAATGGTTTCCAATTATGAATTTATTATGATAACAACAAGCTTATTTGGTTTGGTATGTTTTCGATGTATATCTAATAGATAAATGTAAGAAAGCAGTGGCGGATCTAGAAAATCCCCGTAAGGGAGGCTGAATTTTCCTTTTTTTGCCTCCATTGGATTTCAATTTTTCGTATTATATTCTTTTTCTTATTTTCATCCATTTTTTTCTTTTTTACGAGGGGGCCTTGTTGTTACACAAATATTTATTGAAAGAGTACTTGAGAAAGAATAATTCTGAAAATTCCAGAGAGCAAAAGAGATCCATTCTCATTAATCCTTTCTCCTATATATACAGGGTTGAGATTACATTATAAGGAAAGGATTTGATAGGGGGAGTGATTATTGGGCCTATCTATGGAGAGTAGCGGAAATCAATCTCTAATCCCTCTATTTATGCGTTTTGCCTTTGTTGCACTTGGTAAGTTATTTGAGTATCTCGGGTCTCTTCCACGACAATCTGATAGGTGACTCGAGAATGGCCTTTATCTTCACGTCGACTGGATCGAGGTTCTCCCAAATCAGTGACTTCTATTTGGGGTATAACAACTAATCCGAAAAATTCCGGATCATGATGCTGTAAAAACTATAAAAACGAAAAAAAAAATTCTACCACTATAAGAAAGGATCAATCGAACAAACGTATCGTGTCGAGCTTAATACAAGAAATAAAAATAACTAGGCAAAAACTTGCGTTAGGCACGCCTAAACCGTTTAGGCGGATTTTATCCATCCCCAAATGGGTTCACCCATCCCCAATAGGGTTTATTATTAATCCTCAATTAGAGTATATTAGATGAATTTAACTTGGATTAATGATATAATGATTGGGTGGGGCAATTGATCTCCAAGTAGTTGGTGTGCGTGAGCCCATGCCCATTCCCATGCCCTTGCTTCACTTGCAGTGTTATTTATTAAATTTGCATGAATGGTGATTTTTTGAAGGGCAGCAGCTTTCTCCACCAAATGCTTAGCCAACTCTAGTTCATATATTGTACCACCATATCCCACCACCCTTATCTCCTTCGATTTTTCATGCAAATTCTTCTTCTCCTTCTCTTCAATCCTCCTCACCCAACACAGCCGCCACCATTGTGTCTGCAAAACACTAGTATTTCACTCATTTCATTAAAACTGATCTTCTAGATTCATCCCCGATGTTCACAAACTTAATCAAGTCTGAATAATTATTATTTTTTTTTTTAAAAATGATATTAACTCGAGTTTCACAAAAAAAAAAGTTGAAGGTGATAGTACATACAATAATTGAAAGTGATACAAACACTCACCTAAACACCGTGAGACACTATTAATGTTATATTGCAACATTGAGCGCGTTAACACTTGCCCTAAGTAATTTTCGGGAAATATAGGTTTATGAACGTAATAGTTTATACTTTTTATATAACTTATATAACGAATTTGCTCACGAGTGTAATACTTGTTAAAATTAAATTCGGTTAGTTAATTACCTTGAGCTCTAATCTCTCGAGTCGGGGTGCTGCACGAATTATACCAGTAAGGGAAGACTGTGAATAATCACGACCACTTGGTACCTGCCCTTCAAATAGGATCAAACAAACATATAAATAAGTATGAGTTTTATCGATTCAGGATCCAAAAGATAGTTAAATTATCGATTAATTGTCAATTTATGACCTGAAAGATCACAAAAAATCTAATACAGGACCCGAAAAGTCATACAATTTTCAATACGGGACCTCAATCGGGTCCTGGATTGACAAATCATCTTTCAGATCCTGAATTAATAATTTAATTATCTTTTGGTCTTGAATGGACAATTCTCCAAATAAGTAAAAACACATGCATCCCAATCAATCAATCAATAAATCTTACCCCACAACGCATTTCTATATCCAACATCACAAGCTGATCAAGAATCCCCCAAAACTGCAGAATAAAACAATCCAAGAATACAATCCTTGTTCCAAGAGAAAGCTCAACAAGCATAGGAGCATTCTCCACTACAAACTTCACATATCCCCATGGGTCTGACCCTGAGCACTTCAAACTAACAAGGTTCACATCTCGAATCTCGACTGATTCGAGCCAGTAGCACGACCTTATTTCGAGGAGTTTCAACGACGGGAAAGGCCCGATGACCCTTAGAGTCACAAGCTCTCCTGACTCACAAACAGACAAGCCTTCGAGCAAAGGGCAGCTGCATAACAAGAACTCGAGGGCTTCACCACTCACATCCACATATTTAAGGGATATTCTTCTGAGTTGCTTGAAATGAATGGATGAGCAAGTTTCCTTCAAGAATCTATATGGGATAGAACAAAGCTGCTCAGGAGAAATACGATAACCTTTGCTGCTTAAGTTCAACTCCAGTGTCTGAACCTTCCTCTGTAGAGCATATCTAATCCATTCATGTATCTGTTCTTCATGGGATTTGTTCAAATAGAGCAACACTTTGAATTCATGGATGGGTACGGAGCCGTTGCGTGATGCTATTACATGATTCACCCATTTCACATAATCTGATCTCTCCTCGCCCAGAATGTCGGTGAAAGCTTTGCTATATATAGTTTTCAACTTCAATATTGAAGTTGTGCCATCAAAAACAAGGTTTTCTGTGAAGGTCCACAAGTATCTCCATCGTCGAGAAAGTATGCTGGTCGCAGCTGCTTCCTTCAATGTCAAGTGTGACAGTATCACTACCAATAATTCATCGGGAATCACGCTCATTCCATCTATAATCCAACTCTCCTCATTCCTACTCTGCAAATTCCAACATAGATTCATCATCTACCATCATCCATTCAAAAAAAAAAAAAAAAAAAAACCCCGAAAGAAAGAAAGCAGTTATAGGTGAGAGATTAACTGACCCTTTCCCTTTTACTTCTCTCCCCTCCCATCATCAACTCGTTTGCTTTTGACATTAATCTAATGGCTGCAGCATAATAAATAAGAAAGTTTTACAGTTTTCTCTGCAGATACAAAGAGCAGTAGAGATTTAATGTAAATAAGCAGGAAAAAAGTTTACCCGAATTGATCGAACAATGCGATTCCACTACTATTATCAGCAGCACGGTATACAAAACCTAAGATTTTTTTATTTTTTTTTAAGAATAAATATGAGAGAGGTAGGCCTTGTTTATGGGAATCCAGATTGTTTATGATAGATATATGAACTGCTATGTTAAAATAAATATTTATTATTCAGATATTTCAAAACTTATCTAATTTTATTTTAATCATATATATTTCCGAATTGATTTTTAGAACAATTAATTAAACAATCAAATAGATATTAATTTAATTAATATATCAAATAATAATTTTGTTTAATTATTTATACCCCAGTTCAAATTATATATCTATTACTAATTGATTCAATTAGTAAATCAAATCTTAATCCACGTTTTAACATTTTAATGAAATATATATAATCTACACAATATTTAAATAGATTCTACATAATTTAATTTAATTTAATAATATAAATAAGACTCAATTGGCGGTGTGAATAAATGAGTCTAACAGAGTCAGTGTTATATTATTCAAGTTTGGCTTATCTATTATAGTGAGTTATGAGTTTTTTTTAGTTTATATTTTGATATTCAAAAATTTAATCGAGCATTAGTTAAATTTAAATGAGTTTTTAAGTTTAGATTATATTTAAAAAATTTATGTGTATCAAAATTGTTTGTGATTTTAATTATGTGATAGGTAAAAATAAATATTCTCTTTCTTCTTGTTAAAGAAGGAACGTTGTAAGTTGTAACTCCATGATAAGATATCTTAATTTTTTATTAAGATTTGGATTATATTTATTTCAAATTGATTTTACCACAATTAACTAATTATTAATACATTAATCAGAAAATTATTTTTTCAACTAATATTCAAATAATTATTGTTGGGGTTAAAATACATTTGACCCAAATTATTATAAGCCCAAACACAACCCAATATTCATTTAACAGTACAAAATATGTCCATTTATAGATCCAAATTAGTATTTAGATAAGTGTTATTTATAATTTATGAATATGTTATTTATAAGTTTTTAATTTATTTACTGGAAAAAATTTTCACATAACCCATACCCTATATATATATATATATATATATATATATATATATATATATAATATAAAAGAATACCCACATTATCGAATTATCTGAATATCGTTTGTGTAATATAATACTATATGAAAGATTAACTGTTCTATTATTTTTTCTCCAAAAATTATCACATTAAATAATACTTAGGCATGAGGTATTAATTGCTCCGAACTCACTTGGAGGACAGCTTCATTCAGGCTATCATCATCAGTGATCGGACCGTGACCCAACCATTAATTAAAATATTAATTTTTCTTACATCCACACACAACCTAAAACTTAATATTATTTACATTCCCATCAGTGACCTCAATCCAACCTAAATTTTTAATTAAAATATTAATTTCTCTTTTATTTAATATATAAAATTTGAAATTTATAATTAAATAAATAAATAATTATACATTAAGAATTCAAAACTTGATTGACAAACATAGTTAAGATAATTAATACAAAATAAAATAACAAAATCCAAAGAAAAAAAACAATGTGAAAGGGATGAGATTCTTGTAAAATAAAATTCATCAACAATCAATATTTTAATTTAATTATTTGTGTTATATATAATTATTTACAATATTTCCTATTTTATATAGGACAAATACTGGTGTTAATATTGTTTACTTTAATTATTTACAATATTCCCTATTTTTGAGTTGACTTGTGAAAAGTGAAGGGCAGAGAGTGGCTGGAGCTGGGCGGTTAAACGAGGAGGTCACACTGTTTCACTATATATTTATTCATTTTTTAATGTAATGTTTTTTGTCCTATATTATGACCTATAGGAGAAAGTCACCACTGTGAGTGGTCTCACAACCCACTATATTCTACTATTTCAATTGCCGCCTACATAAAAATTTCTATTTTCTGCCACCGATTTCATAAAGACCGCTGCTCACATAAATGTTGATTTTCACCACTCTGATTGGACAAAAGAACCCCGGGATGTCATCTTTCTAGTCAAATGTTTTTGTTCTGGAGGCAACACAGATTGTGTTATTTTCTAGCTTTTGAATTATAATATGTACACACTCAATAAACATTAGCAAAAATTAATGATTTCTTTTTCAATAAATTGTTGAAACGGATTTAATCTTACCGTTTATTACATTTTTAATATTTGTTCAAACTAACTTGTTGGAGTTTGTGTTATCGGATTGTAATATCACTATATTTATTTCATTGTATTTTGTAATGTTAGACTTTGATCATTGAAACATAAATAGAGATTAATGTTATTATTATAAAATTATTAATATAAATAGGTTTTTAAAGTTTTTGGTACAATAAAATATAGTATATTATACTGAAAAATGGTATAATAATACTCAAAATTGTATGGATGTCGATATCGTATAAATTAAATATAATATTAGGCTTAAATGAACAAATTATGGTCGAAGACCCATTCTCATAGTCCGATCATCCCAATGTCAACTTCTAAGGCATATATAGGATCTGAGTTTGAGTTCGAGTTTGATCATGATCATGAGCTTCAAAGATGGACACTATTTTCAATTAACATGTACCACATAATTTCTGTGAATGAATTCTAATTATAAATTTATTATCGTAAGAAATTCACCCCAACAATTGGTGTCGTCTTTCAATACTAAACTATAAGGTAAGTGATCAACAAGCACACCTAGAGCTACTCCTACTATGCAGGCCTATTTGGTTTGTTTTGTTTCCGATATGTACTTTTAACTGCACGATTTTTATTTATTTATTTATTTATTTTTGGAAAGACAAATCAAAATTTTATTTTCTTAGTATTTTACTAAATGATAAGCTGTGTAAGAAAGGATCAAACAAACAAACGTACCATATCGAGCTTAATACGACATATAAAAATAACTAAAGGATCTCTATAGTGATTGGGTGAGGCAATTGATTTGCAAGTAGATGGCGTGCATGAGCCTTTACCCGCAGTGAGCATCCCGCACAAGTGGTGTGGCAATATAATATTGATGTTAATAATAATTTAAATAATTTCACCGCTATTGCAATATTGAACATATTAACACTTGCCCACGATGAATAATTGAATATTTTTGTTGAAAGTAACTCGTAAGCGGCTAAAGGAAAGATATTTTTCAGTATTCACCACAATCATATAAGTTAGTTTTCCAAAAAAAAAATCTAAAACTTATCATACTAATAACTAATTGAAATATAAATATATACATTTATGCACATAATAGTTCATACATTCAATATAATTTATTTAAGGAGTTTGCTCATGAGTGTAATACTCGTTAAAAGTAAGTTATGTTAGTTAATTACCTTGAGCTCAAATTTCTCGAGTCGGGGTGCTGCACGGATTATATTAGAAAGTGAAGGCAGGGAATAATTGCGACGAGTTGGTAAATATGTCACAACCAACTGCTTCAGACGTCTGAGTTTGAGTTTCAGATTAATGACCTGCCCTTTCCAAATAAAAATGGATCGAACAATTCACTCCACCAACATATATAAACAAGGAGAATTATCAATTCATGACCCAAAAGATAGTTTAATTATCGATTCAGGATCCGAAAAATGATTTCTCAATCCGGACCTCATATTGAGAATTTTTGTAATCTCTAAGAATCTTTATTGGGAATTAATCTTTCAGATCCTGAATCAATCTCAATGAATCGATCTTACCCGACAATCGTCTGGAGCATGCATTACTACATTCAAAATCTCAAGCTGATCAAGAATCCTCCAAAAATGCAGAAGAAAACAATCCAAGAATTCAATCCTTGGTCCAATAGAAAGCTCAACAAGCACAGGAGCATTCTCCACAACAGACCACACATCCCTCCATGATCCTGAGTACTTCAAACTAACAAGATTCACATCTCGAATCTCGACTGATTCGATCCATTCGCACCGCCTTATTTCCAGGAGTTTTAATGACGGAAAAGGCCCAATGACCCTTAGATTCACAAGCTCTCTCGACTCAGAAACTGACAAGCCTTTGAGCAAAGGGCAGTTGCATAACAAGAACTCGAGGGCTTCGCCACTCACATCCACATATTCGAGAGATACTCTTCTGAGCTGCTTGAAATGAATGGAATTGCAAGTTTCCTTCAAAAATCTATATGGGATAGAACAAAGCTGCTCGTGCACAAAACCTTTCCTGTTTAAGTTCAACTCGAGCGCCTGAACCTTCCTCTGTAAAGCATATCTAATCCATTCATGTATCTGTTCTTCATGAGCTTTGTTCAAATAGAACACCACTTTGAAATCATGGATGGGTACAGAGTTGTTGCGTGATGATATCACATGATTCACCCATTTCACATATTTTGATCTCTCCTCACCCAGTTTTGAGGAGTAAGTGTTGTACATAGTTTTCAACTTCAATAATGAGTTTGTGCCGTCAAAATCGAGCTTATCTGTGAAGGTCCACAAGTATCTCCATCGTCGAGAAAGTATGCTGGTCGCGGCGGCTTCCTTCAATGTCAAGTGGGACAAAATGATTACCAATAATTCATCGGGAAGCATGCTCATTCCATCCATAATCCAACTCTCCTCATTCCTACACTGCAAATTCCAACAGTACAGATTCATCATCTACCATCATCCATAGAAAAAAAAAAAACGAAAGAAAGAAAGCAGTAATAGGTGAGATTGACTGACCCTTTTACTTTTCTTCTCTACCTCCATCAACTCGTTTGATTTTGACATTATTCTTGAATATCGGTAATAAATAAGAAAAATTCACAACAAGTTGCAGAGGTTTAATAAATAAACAGGAAAAAATTACCCTAACTGATTTATTTATTTTTTTGCGAAGAAAAGATATAAGAGAGAGGTATCCCTAGGTAATGTGTATGTATCCAAATTGTTAGTGATAGATATATGAACTGATTAGGTTAAAATAAATATTTATATTCTTTTCTTCGTCAACAAGAGGAGCGCCGTTTCTCTCTTACATTATTGAGAGATTTCAAATCTTATTTAATTTTATTTTTTAATTTGAGTCATAGTTAAATTTAAAGGAGTTTTTTAAATTTTGATTATATTTAAAATATTCATTATTTTTTTTAAATAATATAGTAAAACCTCTATAAATTAATATACTTGGAATCGGGGAATTCTATTAATTTAGAGGGATAATATTATATTGATAAATTAATAATTTAATTTAAAGAAATTTTTGGAAAATATAATTTTGATAAAAAATAAGGAGTTTTATCGATTCAGAACCCGAAAGATAGTTTAATTATCGATTTAGGACTCGAAAGATTAATTGTCAATTCAGGACCTGAAAGATCACAAAAATTCTCAATCCAGGACCCAAAAGATCATACAATTCATGAATTTTGGAAGTTAAACAAATTGAATTTCATATTTTATTCATGAATTTACAAGTATCTATTAAATTCATCGTAATTAATAAAAAAAAATAAGTTAGGAACTATGTATTGATTCTTGTAACTAATAAAATATGTATATTCATGTATCTACTAAATATATTCATGTATCTATGCATTAAGGTCAATCGTAATTAATCATGTACCTATTTAGGCCATGATCCCAACAGGTAGCATCTAAATGCAGTAGCCTCAAGCCTCATAGTGAGCTAATTCATGAATTGAATCACCTTCGAACTAGGTCCTAGACCTGGAGTTCAACTCCTCCTCTCAGATCTCCCTCGAGCTACATGAGAGAGCTCTCGCGCTTCTCGTTCTTCTCATTCAGCTCCTTCAAACTCAGCGCAGATTGAACCTCATCCGGGGTCAATGACTCTCTTCCTTAAAGTAAGGCTTTCTTGAAATTCGAATAGCTCTTCGGCAGCAAATTCAACAACATCAATGTCTGATCCTCATCATCTATCGCCACATTGATATTTGTCAGATCGAGGATCAACTTATTAAAGTGGTCGAGCTGCTCATTTATCGGTTTCCCCTCTTGCATCTTAAACGAATATAGAGCTTGTTAAAGATAAAGCCTATTCGCCAGGGATTTCGTCATGTATAGGGATTCAAGTTTGGTCCATCGCCGCCATTTTCTCCTTCGACCCTTCCTCAACACCGTATATCCGAGACTCGGAATCAGAGCACTGTGCGCCTTCGCCAGTGTATCTTTCTTCTATTGCTCTGTCATCGTGTCGAGTAACCCAACCTCTCCCTTCAAGGCACCGTTCAAGCCTTGCTGCACAAACAACGCTTACATCTTTAACTTTCACAAACCGAAATCGTTCGATCCCGTGAGGGGCTCCACCTCGAGCTTGGCTGAACCCATCGCAATCTTTCCTCCACGTTCACCGCACCAATTTGTTGTGAATTGAAGCGATTGCAGACACAAATAACAAACAAAAAATATAAAAAGACACAAAGAATTATAGTGGTTTGAACGTAAGCTCTGCATCCACTCTTCAAGCCTCACGGTGATGATTTTATTACAGTGGAGAGAATACAAAAAAATGAACAACCCTAATGATGGGGAGTAGGTGGTATTTATATGTAGAGATTCCTAGATACATAAGGGAAATCTACTCTGATATGGTAAAGATATTATATATATCCTAATATATATCATATAGATTAATACCTATCTCGATCCTAAAAGATATGACTAAATCTCGTCATACAAGGAAACTAGATACACCATATATTTTCCATATCCAGCAGCTCTCGCAGTTCTTCAGTTAGACCTGCTCTGACTTCAACCCACTTACATCAACCTAATGTGATAGACCCACAGTCCTATCGAACTACTCCCGTCGACTTGCTTCTGTCGACTTGCTCCTGTTGACCTACAATCGACCCAGACTTGTCAAACTGCAGCTATCTTGATTAGTCTTATCGACCCACTAGCGAACTCATTTTCGAGCTAGATATTGAAACTGCACTTCAACAATATTGATACTGCAGCTCAGTGGAGGAACATCGTGGCTCGCAATCAATAAAAATAACTCAAAACTTTTACTTGATTCAACTACTTAGAACTTAAAGGATAGAAAGATCACAAGCTCAATAAAATATTTCGACACAACATTTCACTTTAAAACAAATAATTTCCTTTTTTTTTTCAAAACAGAGCTCAAAGTTCAAACATATTTTAGTTTTACCTTGAAAGCCTTGTGCCCTCACGAATTTGGGTGTTGAAATACCATATATATATTGTATAGAAGAATATGGACGACATTATCGAATTTTCTGAATATTATTTGTGTAATATAATACTATAAGGAAGATTTACTATTCTATTTCGGCCTCTGCCCCCATAAAGGTTGCTTCTCACCGCTCTGACTGGACAAAAGAATCCGGGGATGCCATCTTTCTAGTCAAATGTTTATGTTCTGTAGGCAACACGATTGTGTTATTTTCTAGCTTGTATTATAATATATACACACAATAAACGTTAGCAAAAATTATTGACTTTTCTTCAGTAGATGTTAAGACGGTTTTAATATGTACTCCCTCCGTCCTATTACATTAGTCCATTTTGGTTTCGATACAGTAACCAATGTTTGTGAGTGTAGTGAAATTAATATTTTATTGATTTGAAGAAATTTTTTTACATTTTAGGAAAGGGGACAAATCTTGCGGGACAAACGAAAATGAAAAACTGAACTAATCTGGCGGGACGGAGGGAGTAATCCTTTATTACATTTTTAATACTTGCTCAAACTAACTTGTTGGAGTTTGTGTTAACGGATTGTAATACGACAAATAAAAATAACTAAAGGATCTCTATAATGATTGGGTGAGACAATTGATTTGCTAGTAGACGGCGTGCGTGAGCCTTTACCCTTGCCCTTGCTTCAATTTTAGTGCCATTCATTAAATTTCTATGAATGGTCTCTTTTTGAAACGCAACAGCTTTCTCCACCAAATGCTTAACAAACTCTAGTTCAAATACTGTGCCACCATATCCCACGACTCTTAACTCCTTCGTTTTTTCATACAAATTCTTCTTCTCCTCCTCTTCAATCCTCCTCACCCAACACAGCTGCCACGCCTCTGTCTGCACACAATTTCACTCATTTATTTAAGTAGAACCCAAAAGATAGTTAAATTATCAATTCAGGACCCGAAAGATGGTTTGTCAATTCAGAACCCGAAAGATAAAACAATTCTTAATCTAGGACCTGAGATTGAGAAATTTTGTGATCTTTCAGGTCCTAAATTGACAATTAATCTTTCGGATCCTAAATCCATAATTAAACTATCTTTCGGATCCTGAATTGATAAAACTCCTATTTAAAATTGATCTTCTAGATTCATCATCAAACATTTTAATGTTCACAAACTTAATCGAGTCTGAATAATTATTATTTTCTTTTCCCAAAAATAAAATGATATTAACTCAAGTTTCACGAAAAAGGAAAGTTGAAGGTGATAGTATATACAATATATTGAAAGTGACAGACAAAAAAAAGCACTCCCCCAACCAGCAGTGAGCACCCCGCATTAGTGATGTGATAATATAATATTGGTGGTAATAATAATTAAAATTAACTTTAACGCTATTACAATATTGAGCACATTAACAATTGCCCACGATGGATAGTTGAATTTTTTTTTTTTTAAAGTAGCTCATAAGGCGGCTAAAGGAAAGATATTTTTCAGTATTCACCACAATCATATAAGTAGTTCTCCAAAAAAAAAAATTCTAAGACTTATCATACTAATTGAAATATAAATATATACATTTATGCACATAATAGTTTATACATTCAATATAATTTATTTAACGAATTTGCTCATGAGTGTAATACTTGTTAAAAGTAAGTTATATTAGTTAATTACCTTGAGTTCAAATTTCTCGAGTCGGGGTGCTGCACGGATTATATTAGTAAGAGAAGGCGGGGAATAATTGCGACGAGTTGGTAAATATGTCACAACCAACTGCTTCAGATGTCTGAGTTTGATCAGATTCAGATTAATGATCTGCCCTTGCCAAATAAAAAAGGATCAAACAATTCACTCCACCAACATATGAAAACAAGGGGAATTATCAATTCATGATCCAAAAAATAGTTTAATTATCGATTCAGGATTCGAAAGATGATTTCTCAATCCAGGTCCTGAAAGATCAAACCATTCTCAATCCAGTACGTGGAAGATCAAACCATTCTCAATCCAGAACGTGAAAGATCAAACAGTTCTCAATCCAGGACCCGAAAGATCAAACCATTCTCAATCCACGACGTGAAAGATCAAACAATTCTCAATCTAGGACCTGATATTGAGATAATGGATTGAGAATTGTAACATCTTTCGGATCCTGGATTGAAAATTTTTGTGATCTTTAATCTTTCACATCCTGAATCAATAATTAAACTATCTTTCGGGTCTTAAAATACTCCTAAAAACAAACATGCATCGCAATCAATCAATCAATCTTACCCGACAATCATCTGGAGCAAGCATTTCTACATTCAAAATCTCAAGCTGATCAAGAATACTCCAAAAATGCAGAAGAAAACAATCCAAGAATTGAATCCTTCGTCCAATAGAAAGCTCAACGAGCGCAGGAGAATTCTCCACAAAAAACCACACATATCTCCATGAGCTAGAGAACTTCAAACTAACAAGATTCGCATCTCGAATCTCTACTGATTCGAGCCGGTCGCACAACCTTATCTCGAGGAGTTTGAACGAGGGAGAAGGCCCGATCACCTTTAGATTCACAAGCTCTCTCGACTCACAAACAGACAAGGCTTCGAGCAAAGGGCAGTTGCGTAACAAGAACTCGAGGGCTTCGCCACTCACATTCACAGCTTCAAGGGATACTCTTCTGAGTTGCTTGAAATGGATGGAATTGCAAGTTTCCTTCAAAACCCTATATGGGATAGAACAAAGCTCGTCGTGCACACAACCTTTCCTGTTGAAGTTCAAATCGAGCGTCTGAACCTTCCTCTCTAGAGCATATCGAATCCTGTGTTCTTCATTATATTTGTTCAAGTTGAACAACAATCTGAAATCATGGACGGGGGCTGAGTTGTTGCGTGATGCTATCACATGATTCACCCATTTCACATATTTTGATCTATTCTCACCCAGTTTTGAGGAGTTTGTGCCATCTAAATCGAGCTTATCTGTGAAGGTCCACAAGTATCTCCATCGTCGAGAAAGTATGCTGGTCGCAGCTGCTTCCTTCAATGTCAAGTGGGACAAAATAATTACCAATAATTCATCGGGAAGCATGCTCATTCCATCCATAATCCAACTCTCCTCATTCCTACACTGCAAATTCCAACACAGATTCATCATCTACCATCATCCATTAAAAAAAAAAAGGAAAAAAAACGAAAGAAAGAAAGCAGTAATAGGTGAGATTAACTGACCCTTTTACTTTTCTTCTCCCCTCCCTCCATCAACTCCTTTGATTTTGACATTATTCTTGATTATCGGTAATAAATAAGAAAAATTCACAGCAAGTAGCAGAGATTTAATAAATAAACACGAAAAAATTACCCTAATTGATTTTTTATTTTTTTTTGGCGAAGAAAAGATATGAGAGAGGTAGCCCTAGGTGATGTGTATCCAAATTGTTAGTGATAGATATATGAACTGATTAGGTTAAAATAAATATTTATATTCTTTTCTTCGTCAACAAGAGGAGCGCCGTTCCTCTCTTACATTATTGAGAGATTTCAAATCTTATTAATTTTATTTTTAATTTGAGTCATAGTTAAATTTAAAGGAGTTTTTTAAATTTTGATTATATTTAAAATAATATTGTAAAACCTCTATAAATTAATATATTTGGAATTTGGAAATTTTATTAATTTAGAGGGATATTATTATACCGATAAATTAATAATTTATTAATTTAAATAAATTTTGGGAAAATATAATTTCGATAAAAAAAATATTATAAGTTAAACTAATTGAATTTAATATTTTATTCATGAATTTGCAAGTATCTATTGAATTCATCGTAATTAATAAAAAAATAAGTTAGAAACTATGTATTGATTCATGTAACTAACAAAATATATATTTATGTATCTACTAAATATATTCATGTATATATGTATTAAGGTCAATCATGATTAATCAAATTAATTGAAAACTATGAATTGATTTAATGTAACTAATTAAATACATTCATGCATAATAAGTTAGAAATGAAGTTGAATTGGAGACCTCAACACCGGAACATGTTGGTGCAATTAGAAAAGTTAAAGATGAAGTTGAATTGGATTTGAATTTAAAAAAGAAACGAATTATAGTAGAATCATATTTTAATAAGCTACCAAAATAGTAATTGTAATTTTTTATGAATTATTAATTTATAATTTCGGTGGGACCTATATATATATATATATATATATATATAAAGGGGATCTCCAAAAAATATTAATTTATTATCTTATCGAATTTGCTGATTTTTTGCACTGGCTCAAGTCGAAACCGGAGAAATTTATTATATAAAAGAGTTTATTAATTTAAAGAATATTAAAATTTTTTATAACTATAAAAATCTTATCATACTTATTACTTTTAAATTGTGAAAATATTAATTTTAAATAATTTTGAAGAATTTGGTTGATAATTATTGAGTAATTAATAAATGACGCAATTCTGTACTTAGAGAGAGATTAATTATTAAAAAAAAAAAAAAAAAAAACAATCACGATTCTTTGGAAGCGGTTTGCATTTTTTCAAACACATGAGCCGCATCTTTATCTTTGTTTCGCGGCATTAACGAATTAAATTTCTTCTTCTAAAAAGGGGGTTTTAGATACAGAAAGCGATTACAATGGAGTCCGGCGGAGGAGCTAGCCGTGGGTTGGTCGATGTGAAATCGGAGGAGCAGAGGCGGAAGAAGAAGAAGAAGAAAGCTGGCGAGGAAGACCTACTAATCGAGGGCTACTCAATCGGAGGCTTGTCGATCGCGGGGCACGAGACTTGCGTGATTGTGCCTTCTCTCAGCTTGGCCTTTGACATTGGGAAGTGCCCCCAGCGTGCCATTTCGCAGCAGTTCCTCTTCATCTCCCACGGCCACATGGACCACATTGTGAGTTTTTCTTGCTGCTTTGACCATTTGCCCTCGAACATCTACCAGTTGATTGGTTGCGTTCTTGCTAATTTGTGAAGCTTAGTGCATTTTTAATTTATTTGGATAGGTTTTAGTGCTACTTGTGTATTTGCTGACTTCAGGCTAAATTTGGATATGCAATGCGAGCGAGAAGATGGTAGCTTTAACATTATCATTCCTCACAAATTAGGATTTTTTTTTTTGGCTTTGGATTTGTGCCCTTATTTCCTAGTAATTATTGGTTCTTGTGCGTTGACTATTTACATTATCTAACCGGTGCTTGTGAATATGCTTGCTAAATACCACTGCCGTTTGTTGCAGGGAGGATTGCCAATGTATGTTGCGACTCGTGGCTTATACAGAATGGCACCACCAACTATCATTGTGCCGAAATTTATCAAGGAAAATGTGGAAAAGATCTTTGAAGCACACAAGGCCATGGATCATTCCGAGCTTGCGCATACGCTTGTTGGTCTGGATGTGGGTAGGAAGGAGTGCCTAATCAATGTTTATTCGTTTCTCCAAAACTCTTCCGCTGGCTTCTAACTTAACAATTCCTTGTAGGCGAAGAGTTTAATTTAAGAAAGGACTTAAAAGTTAGAGCTTTTAAAACTTATCATGTTGTTCCAAGCCAGGTTATCATCAGGACTTTCTGTCTGCTATGATTTTTGGTTTATAAACTTTTTGCTAGCGAATTGGTAATGATAGGACTGGCTTTGTTTTTTTCACAGGGATATTTAGTTTATTCCTTGAGACATAAACTTAAGCAGGAGTATGTTGGGCTGCCTGGAGCTGAGTTAAAAGCCCTGAGACTGTCAGGTACTGAGGTACAATATACAATTCTTGTAATTTTATTCGATTAATTTGTATAAAACTCCTGTTTCCTTTCTTGCATATTCTTTATTATTTCGTAAATTTAAAGGGAAAGAAAGTTGGTTTATTTATGTAAAATTATAAATATTCTTCCCTTTTTACATGGTATCACTTGATAGCATGCTTGTTATGAAGATTTGAAGTGATGCGTCATGGAATTTCATAGATTCATGCATGTTTCATTTGCTGTTTGGAACCCGCCCTGGCAATTTAGCTCTTAAAAGATAATTTATGATACGTACTACTGTAGTTTGGTGCTCTTACATCAAGTAGTTTTCTGATAATCGAATGTTAAAAAGAATTTTTTTTTTACATCAAATCTTTTTTGCAAAATAATGTTTTGTGCTTGATATAGGGGTTTAAGACCATTTATTTCTTGTTGTGAAAGAGGTGTGTATAATAGCGCTTGTACATCAACACACTTTCTTACCTTCGAAATATCTTTGAATATTTATGGATTGAAACTTGCATTTCCAGACTATGATCACCAATGGCTATGTGTGTCTTCTCTTTCTTAGAATCCGGGTGCTTTTGTCTTGGTTTTTGTTCCCAAAAGAAAAAGTCGGGATAGCCAATACATACTGCTGAAGCATCTTTGCTTACTATATTCCTCAAGTTGTCAGCTCCTTTTGATGGAATTTTGAGTATTCTGAATTTCTGCTGTAAACATTACTATATTGGCAGATCACAGATACACATACAACTCCTGAAGTTGCATTTACAGGAGACACTATGTCAGATTTCATTACTGATGCAAACAATGCTGATGTTTTGAAGGCAAAGATTCTCATTATGGAGGTATATGTTAACCAATACCTTTATTTTCTAACCAGTTCATGCAAGTTTAGAGATTTGACTACATATTTAGTTTGGCATTTTATCAAGATATTAAAGAATGAAGAGATCAGTTGAGAGACGCAGTTAGTTGGTTTGTGGATTGACTTAATAAATGGTTATTTCACAAACGTGGTTAATTCTATTGTGAAGCTCCAAAGTTCTATATATATGTTACATCATTGCTTCAAAGTAGCTGCAAGATAGATCCTAATAGATAAAGAGGAGGAAAATGTAACAGATAGCGCGAGCTTGACAACTCTGCAAAGTGTTCTTGTTAAAATCTGTAAACAAAGATCACATTCTTGATCAATGTACTTGTCATTTAACTTCCTGTGGATGTAGGTTGTTCTGATTATTATGACTGAACCACGTGAATTGTGTGTTATTACCTAGTTTTCAGTTCTATTTTCTTATCACAAGTACAAGGGTCACTAAATAATTGTAATCTATAGTCCCACACCTGGAGTAGTCAATCCCTATGCCAATGCATTGTTCTGTTTAACAGACCAGGTGATAACTAGGCATTTAATTTATACTCCCTCCATCCCGGCTGAATTGTCCCGGGTTGACCGGGCACAATAACCAATGAGTGTGAGTGTAAAGTAAGTTGAGTGGAATTAATATTTTATTGTTGAGTGTGAAAAAGTTGTCTTTTTAAGTAATGGGACAATTGAGGTGGGACGGATGAAAAAGGAAAGTGGGACAATTAAGGTGGGACGGAGGGAGTACTTTATAGTTAGACTTCAGTGTTAGTTGCTGGGCTGCAACCTAGCAACTAATTGGAATATCATGGAAATTTGAAAGAAGCGTTTGTTAGACAAATTATAGGTGTATAATATTAATATATAGTGACATTTTATCGAAAACTTGTTGATGCATGGATGATTATATGATGGGGAGGGATGTAATATTTTTTTTTATAGCTAGTAAACTTAAGAGGTTTTTGTTTGCTCGGAATATATCAGCAATAACAAAGAGTCTTGTTCTAGCCAAGCTAGCTTCTTATTTGCAGTTATGCTTCAACATTTTTAAATCGGTATACATATTGCAAAAGTCGAAGTGATTGTACAAATGAGATTGGAACGTTGAGATTTTAGGCATTGGTCATCCAAAAGCACGTTCCTTGATAATAGCTGAAAGTTTAGAGCATATAGAAGGTGGTGCTAATTGATAAAAAGGTTACCTATCTTGTTGCATTGCTATATATCTCAGGCTTGTTTACGTGAAGCATTTTACAAATTTTAGCTTAATTGTACATGGTTTGAGTAATCAATGTGGCACTGATTTAATTTCTCCTCGAATCTGATCCCCCTCATCAGAGCACATTCGTGGAGAATTTATGCACAGTGGAGGATGCAAGAGTTTATGGACACACTCATCTGTCCGAGGTTAACATTTCCTTTATATTTTTTTTTCTTAAATTCCCACCCATTATTCTGATACTTAGCAGATGCTGATGGTCTGAATCATTGCATCGCCAGATAATTAGTCATGCAGATAGGTTTCAGAACAAAGCTATTCTTCTAATTCACTTTTCAGCGCGGTATCAATTGGATGTGAGTCGCTTCTCTTCTTCACTGTGTCATGATCACATTTCCTTTATCCTCTCTTTCTTGAGAAGATATCTTCATCAATATGACTTGATAATTCGTCGCAACAAGTGGCGCGGATTGTGTTGTGAATGAATTCTACAACCACAACCACTTGTTTGTTCCATTTGTACCGTGAGGTTTCTTGATTTCTTTTGACTGATATTTCAGGTGATTGAAAATGCTGTTTCTGCATTGCCTCCTCCTCTGGCCGGGCGAGTTTTTGCCCTCACAAATGGTTTCGGGTGAAGCAGAAAGAAGCCTGAATATTGGCGCGCAGATTGTATGAACATACTGGTTTCAGACTGGATAGTTATTACACATACTAGGTTGTGGATGACAAACTCTTTTTTTTTTTTTTTAATAATAATAATAAAATAAAATAAGCTATTTGTTTTGATACTTGTTGTATCTTTAATATAGATTGATTTGTTATATTTCTCTTCTTTATTCTATGTAGTTTTTTAGGGTTCATACTTTCACTATAAATACTAGAGTGAATCTTCTGTAAGACATTTTACAATTATGTGCTTTTTGATACATTTTGATCAGAATTAATTTTACAAATCAAAGCATATTGATAGGAATGAATTATGAACAAATTTTCATTTTGATTGGAATATGTTCAATGTAATTGTTGACATTTATATATTGATATGACTTTGGAGCTGATAATAATCAAATTCATAATTTATTAACCGCATATAATCATTCATTCCAAGAGGTGCAATTGACAAAGTTCAAATATTTATTAATTTATTGCTCGGGAATTTAGTTACTTTACAGAAGAAAAATTAGCATATATTGTAGGGGAAATATGCTTTGATAATTTGACACGAATCTGCACAATAATAATATATATGGATTAAGGTTTATTAAATATGGATAGTTATCAAATCGATACGGTAAGAACAAAAAAATTTTGGATCGGATAATCCGTTAATCATATTGGATTTGATCAAATTCAGATATCCATTAACAGTATAAAATCAATTTTATTTTTATTTACTAATTTAAATATAATAATTAATAATAAAATTTCAATTTTTATGTTTAAGTTATTGATTTTCCATTGTATTTTTTTTACCAAATTATTATGTTTTTTAATCAAATTTTATTGGATAATTTTTTAATTTATCGGATTTTTATCGAATTGGATTGAATTTGGATTAGATAACGGATCGGATTCGGATTCGAGCTTAATGGATTGGATTTGGATACGAATTTAACATTTTCTTATCGGACCAGATACTGATTGTGACTTAACGATCGACACAATAAAAATCCGATCAGCACGAATTGCCACCCCTAATATTCTAATATATTGTATTTCAATCGTAAAATCATTATTCGGCCATTATAATTCATATCAATTAAGATATGTATATTTTTCAATTAGGATTTTATCATTTAACCACTGCATTCTATGAATAATTAGGCAGATCTAATGATTTATTTACTTTTTTTTAGCTATTAAATAATACTCCCTCCGTCCCGTTTAAATATGCCATTTTTATTTTGATACATTAATTTTGGAGCTAGTATTTAGTAATTAATTGTGGTTAATAATAAAATTGGCAATTGTAATTAATTTGTTTAATAAACAAATTAATTACGATTGCCAATTTTATTATTAATTATAATTAATTTCTAAATACTAGCTTCGAAATTAATATATAAAAGGACCTATTTAAGTAGGACGGAGATAGTATCTTATTTGCTATGCACCTATTTTTTCCCCGAATTTTAGAATGAATAAAGAGTTGAACACCTGAAGAAAATAATATATATCGAGAGTTAGCTTTGAGAAAAGAAAATAAACAAACTTCAATTAGTCCCTTCGCCCTCCCTGCGAAGCTCCCCAAATTCCAACCCTAACTACCTCAAAAATTATGGAGTATCCATGGCGTTCGAGGCCACAGCACGGTCATTTCTGCCCAGTCTGCTCGCATTCGCACTTCCCATTCTGCACTCCCCCTCCTCCGCAATACTTCCGACCTCAACCACCGCCTCCGGACCAATTCTTCCGCAGCCCACTCCCGCCGCCTCGACCGCCGCAACCGCTAACTTCTTATGATCCGTTTGTTGACCACCAAGGTGGACCAGCCGTCATCCCTTATCCATCGCCATCGCTGCCGACGCAGATTCCGCCTCGGCCGTGGAACGGTGATCCTAATTATGGTAATGATTATTTCGGTAATCCAAACTATGGATTGGATCATGATACTAATGGTCGCGTTGGTTCCAAGAGAATGCGATTTGACAACGTGGGTGACGGTAATGTGGCTTCGCCGGCAGAAGACGAGAGAAGGTTAAGATTGATTCGTGATCACGGAGCTGTAATTCGTGGTTTAGATAGAAAATATGAGGGCGGATTTAGCGTTAGCACAGTGCAGGGGATTGAGAGTGGTCATCAGAAGGAAATTACCGATAGCTTTAAGCAAAATTATGGAGAACCTCAAGTTGCATATCAGTACATAGAAAATAGCAGACCGCTTCACAATCAAAATAAGAACGGTGTGGTGCATAATCATGGATATGGAAATAGTCCTGGAGCTGATGGGTACACGGCTTTCAAACGCCCGAGAGAGAACCATGAAATTCCAGCATACGATGAACAAAGAAGGATGTTTTCTACTGAAAGCCGGTTCAATAATCAGTTTCTGCAGTCGCATGCTACACAGCAACATAGAATGGAAGGTCAATCATCTTATTATGGTTCATCGAATCAGAGTGAGGATATGCGTCTTTTGCAGGACCCCCAGGGGTTTAGGGCGCAGCCTCCACTTCCCACATCTCCACCACCCCCACTTCCTGCAGAACCGCCTAGATTTCGTTTCTCGGAGCCCGTTGTTTCTTCTGCTTCTGGGCCTGGTTCTATGTTTCCGATTGCCGTAGATTCTGCAACTTCTTTATGTTCTCCATATGCTATGGTTTCTGAAGCAAAAACTCATGTCTCTTACAATAGTAAAGGGTATCCAAATTCAAGTGTTTATCATTCAGAGGTGTGCTACTTCTCAACTCTTTTTCTGCTTATTCAAATTCTGTTTCCTAATTAAAGAAAAAAAAAGGAGAAAGAAAGTTTAAATGGAATGGTATTTGTGTAGCGTAACGGGATACTCCCTTGTAACCTGCAATATGTGGAAAAAGAAAAAGTTCCCTTTCTGTCTGTTGGATTCAACTGGAATGCCTTTCTTTGTGGTCCATGTTTAATAGTTAGCACTGGATGACTTGATGGGACTTTAGCTTGAATTACTAGGCTGCAGTATGTAATTTCAAAATGTCTATATGGCTTTTACTTGAATGCGTTAATGATATTTCCCATTTCTGTGTACGTACGTGATGTTCTTTTTTTCATTTGTTGATATCATGAAGTAACTCATAATTGGATTTGGATCATTTCACTTTCAGGACATTCAAACGCACAGAATTGCTTCATCCAAGGTTTTTAATCAAGAAAGTGAAGACTTTCCTCCAAGGAATCATTTGTTAGACATGCCAAAAGTTATTGATGCCTCTCATATTTTAAAGCATCCATACCGTGCAAATCGCCCTGATCATATTGTCATTATTCTGCGAGGACTTCCAGGTTCGTGTTATTCAACAAAATAATGAATCATCTAATTTGTCTATTGCTGGCTCATTATTCTGCAACTGTTCTTTTATATTTCTTTCTTTTGTTCTATTGATGATTAAACAAAATTGTTCTATTGGTTTGGTTTGAGAAAGAAACCTATTCAGATTTTATGTGCTGGAATTTGTATGCATTGTGGTTCTTATTAACTGTTCATACTACTTAAATACATGAAATGTAACCATACTGCCTAGTGCCTACCTCATTCCTTTCCATCCATTCGACTTTGCTTGCTCTTTTAGTCTTATTGATCTTTCAGCATAGGAAAACCCAAAATTCATGGCAACCAGATATCATGTGCTCTGTAATCCATGAGTTGTTATTTAGTTCAATTACTTAGGAAAGTACAGTGACAAGTATTAGATCAAATATGCCCCACAATGTTCATATATTGGGTTAGTACTTTGTGTTAAATTTAAGTCATAAGTTTTAGTTCTGAATAAGCATGTTTATATAGGTATTGTTGAAGTTGGCTTTTGAGGAATCTATCTCACACTCATACTTCTCTACATATTTGTTTGATAAATGCACATTATTTGTTTAGCATCGAGTGTTTTCCAAAGCCATTATGCAAAAAGTTAGTCACTTAAAGGGAAGCTCAGTTGGTGTATTTTCTTTAATTTCTGCAGGACTCTTGATCTCCTTTTTAATCTGATTGCTTTTCCCCTTTTGTTATTTTTTCTCCCCTTCTTTTCTCTTAACTGCTGCTTCTTGGTTGTGTTCTGTATGGGTTCTCTCATGTATATAATCAATTTTTTGTTTGATAAATGATAATTTGTATTGCAAGGATGGAAGTAGGCATGCCTTAGCAAATTCCTATAAATGATGTTGCTCTGGCATTGAAAATTATGGGAGTTCTCTAGCTCTTCTATTGTTTGATTATTTATGTTGTTATGCATCCCCATATTTTCTTTCAGGGAGCGGTAAGAGCTACTTGGCTAAGATTCTGCGTGATTTTGAGGTTGAAAATGGTGGCACTGCTCCACGGATTCATTCCATGGACGAATATTTTATGACAGAGGTTGAAAAGGTGTTTTCAATGGATTTCTTTTGTTATGTCAGAAGTTTCGTTTTGAACTCCTAGTGTTGTTTTGTATGTCGTGCTCCCTCCAATTTCTATAGATTTGCTTTTCATTTATAACCATTTTTTTTAAACAAATTTACAGGTCGAGGAGAGCGAGGGCTCAAGATCCTCTGCTTCAGTTAGAGGGAAAAAACCAGTGGCTAGGAAAGTCATGGAGTACTGTTATGAACCTGAGATGGAAGAGGTGAGCTAATTGATCGTGTTTTCTGTTGCATATCATATTTGTTTCCTGTTATTATCAGTTTAACTTAATATTAACAATGTAGAAGGTTGATCTTTTTGTCGAAACAATGTGTAGAAGATGAGATAAGTTGTGAGAATAAATTTATCTCATATTGCTTGATGTAAGATAAGAAGTACTCCTAATAGCCAAGAATTTACATGAATTTTTCTTTAAACTGCTTCCAGCTTATAAAAAAGGTTGTTTCTAGTTTACTATCAACTTTTATTCGGAGTGTGGTTTGTTCACCAAAGCAATTTTCCTTGAAATTTCGCATAGGTTCTAGAGTTCTTATTTAATGTTTTAGGGTTGAACATGTTGCAAATTTGACCAATTGTCAACTTCCATATTTGTTTGTTTAGATTTGAAAGTGTCATTATATTTCATTTTTGATTTGTTGCTGAAGACACGAAACTTTTTCTTATGAAATATTAATGGAGAGTTTGTGGTCCTTGTTGGTTTCATTTTATAGATTTCATTGTGAAATGCTCTAAAGTATATTTGGAGGTTTTTCTAGTTCATATAATGTAATGACAGTAACCTGCTAGGGAAACAGCATACCTAGTGTATGGTTGCCATATTGTATAGTTTTATTCTGCTGTAAAATGAAAGATACAGAATTTAATTTATTGCAATGGGCTTCGATTTTTCCTAGAAAGTTGAACATTATCACCCTAATGTGCAAAGACACCACTTAAAGATTAATCAACCACCAACTTATCACCTAAATTGAGAAAACTTAATTTCTATGAGGAAAGCAAAATAGATCTGCAAGTTTACTGGAATGTAGTCTATGTGCTTAAAAATGTTACTCATCTTAGAAGTGTTTGAAGCTGCATTTTGTGGGCAAATATTCCTATTTCTTGAGTTCAAACTAAACTTTTCCCTCTCTGGCCTATAAGTGTACTTGTGTAATATTTTTTAGTTCTCTGATATTGTTTTTATTTTTTAGGCTTACCGGTCAAGCATGTTGAAGGCATTTAAAAAGACCCTTGATGAAGGGACGTTCCCTTTTGTAATTGGTATGATTTTTCTGTGGAGGAACTATATTTGAATTTAAAATTACTATTTATATTAAAGATTGATTGAGACTTCCATTAATGTTTGTTGAAAAGGTCAGCCAGTGATTGACATAATTGGTTTCTTCATTTTTATTTGGAAGATCCACTGATGTGTACTTTGTCAAAGAAGCCCTTTCAAATATCTGATAATTGGGCTTCTTGTTCGATTGTGGAAGTCATGATTCTGAACCTCTTTTTGCTAGTTGTAGCTCCGACATTGTGTAACGTGTCAGATTAGCTGATGCAAGTTTGATAAGCTACCGATGTTTCCCTTGGATATTTTATTTTTTGGATTCTCTTAAATGATCTAAAAATCTATTATTAGGTAATTTAGAATCTAATGCGCGAACATAAAATGGTTGAAAGACTTAATCTTATTATAAATTAAGTGGTGATGCAGTGCCTGTGCATTGCCTTGAGTTTGGCTAATTACAGATGCAGTTTATTCAGCAATTGACCCATTTCTTCCTGGTATTTGTGCCTCCTCTTAGTGGATGACCGCAATCTGCGGGTAGCTGATTTTGCTCAGTTTTGGGCAACTGCAAAGGTATACCCTCAATCTCTCTTTAAGGCGGCCTGTCGGTGTCTGTTGTTGCTCTCTTATTTAGGGAATACTTTAGAGGTTGGTTATTTTTAGAATTGTACTGGCATTACAGAAGATGCGGGTTGTCAATGCAGCGCCTGTTTTTCAACTTATCACACCTGAACCTACATTCTCATTACAATGAATACACAAAATGAACTCTATTTGTCAGGATGTTCAACATATTATGGGATCTATCTTACCATGAAAACAATATCGAAATATTTCATATAATTTGTGCTGTGAACATTTGAAGGTCATGTTCTGTCATAATTATAATGTTCTTTTTT
The DNA here is from genome assembly GCA_026898455.1 of Plectranthus barbatus. Taxonomy (NCBI): domain Eukaryota; kingdom Viridiplantae; phylum Streptophyta; class Magnoliopsida; order Lamiales; family Lamiaceae; genus Plectranthus; species Plectranthus barbatus. The sequence continues at coordinate 33,174 of JAPKLW010003247.1, forward strand.
CAGAGCTAATTTTTCTAGCTCGTTTTGATGTCGCTTAGTGCATGTTTCCATTAATTGATAGATGTCTGTGATGATGTAGATTTAGAAATAGTCTCTTAAGTAAGTTTTGCATGAATAATGAACTTCACCCAATTATTGTGTTATGGATTCTGATATAAAGGTTATGAGCCATCTAAAATTCCTTTCTGGAGAACATGGAGTTGATGGCGCTTATTTCTTTGTCGATTGGATAACTTATCTTTACCTACATGTACCATTCAATATATTTTTGTTGCCTTTCTGTTATGAGGGACCTGATTGGTCATTTATTATTAATATGTTTGTTGTTGATCGTTTAACTGTCGTATCAATCCAACCACTTTCATTTTCTAGTAAATTGATTTTGTCTTTCATTTATCCTTTTTACATGGCTAATGTCTCATAGTTGACCAATATCACTGTCAAGTCCTTTAAAATGTGCTTGAAAGCTTTTCTTCTGGCATATCAGTACACTCTAATGCACTGTCTCTAATTCAACTCTTATTGGAGGGGTATCTCAACCAATGTGTTTGCTCTTTGCTTGTTTTGTATGTTGCATATTTGAGTTTTCAGTATTTTGTTGTTCCATTTTACCGCTATTGGTCTCTCTTTGTTTTTCACCCACGATATCTAACCATTCTATAGTGTAGTCTGTATAAATTTGAGAAATTTTCGGATTTTGTGTCTTATGCTTGTTATATCAGTACTTTTTATTCATTTGTGAATTTCGTTATCATACATTTCCCTACATAGGCTTGTATGATCTTAGGGGAATCATGCTCTACCTTAGAGAAAGTTTCTGTTGGAGTCTGATCTTTCTTCTTGCTTTAATTAATTGGAAGAATCTTCTTTTTTCATTTGAAGCATATGAAATAATGAAACTTTTGTGCTTGTTGCATGAGATTTTGTGGGTTCCATCAAGACTGTTTAATTTCTTCCAAGGGAAGTTCTTTGGTAATATTGTACCTAGGGTTGGGTGCAGGGGGAGGGGAGATTGACTTCATCTCTGTATTTGATGTATGCACGTAATTGCACTTACAAACTGTTTTTTAATTAAATTTCAAATATTTTCCAGGAAAACTCGTGGTATGCTTTGTTATTTTACTTTAATTTATATATTTGTGCTGTTTGTGCTCTCTCTCGTTTTCTCTGTTGATCTTTTTTTGTTTTTCAGTTACTATTTAAGATCATGGTTGAGTGAAGAGATCTGGTACATTGTTCCTGTTTAATTCGCCTTTCATTTTCTTTATGGCAGAGATCAGGATATGAAGTTTATATACTTGAAGCCACATACAAGGACCCAGCGGTGTGTTTCTGATTGGATTTTATTTCTTTCAAGTTACACATTCTCACTCAGAATAGATTGTGTAGCTCATTTCTTTCAATTTATGCATGGGACGACTGCAAAATTATCTTGATGCAAAGTGATTTCATATATCTGTTATTTTGCAGCCTATCCTTTTTTGTTCATTCTTTACCAAAACAGCAGGAAAATAGGGAAATTATGATTTTGCTTAAGATACTCTTTGTCCTCGTGGGTTTCAGGGTTGTGCTGCAAGAAATGTTCATAATTTCACCCAGAATGACATATTAAAGATGGCCAACCAATGGGAGGAAGCCCCATCCCTCTATATGAAGCTGGATATCAAGGTATTCGTTACTTAGTTTTATTTGTACTGTCCAAGTGTTGGCTTGATCTAAACTTTTCAAGATTGATTACACAATCTTCTAATGTGAATTTCTGAATGGTGATTCTATATCTGATTACATGGCAGTCGTTGCTCCATGGTGATGATTTGGAGGAAAATGGGATTGAAGAGGTAACTTCATGCATATTTACACATTATTCCTTATCCTACATTCCTACTTACATTCTCGTGTTGCTAAAATAATAGAATTCATGGTACTAAGGAAGAGAGGAAATAAATTAACTCTAGTAGTAACATCATGCGTATTTACACATTATTCCTTACCCTACATTCCTACTTACATTCTCGTGTTGGTAAAATAATAGAATCCATGATACTAAGGAAAAGAGGAAATAAATTAACTCTAGATTAGAAACTGGTATCTTCCAAGGTGCAGTTTGTCACATATGAGTTATGTATCTGATAACTTGAGTGAATATAGACATTATATTGTCATACATAGTTTGTGTGTTTAAGGTTGTTTACCTTGCTGAATGATGCTACGGGATCTTATATGAACAGTACAATCATCTAATTTCAATCTGGCAGGTTGACATGGATACAGAAGATAGCAATCATATCGGTGATAGCACAGGTTCTGAAGTATCAAATATTGAAAATAACTCAAGACCTTCTGAAGGTGATCTTAATTGTGATGATATTTTTTTATAACTGCACTTCTCTCTTTTCAATTGATATTCTTGTTTTCCTAATTGCATATGATATGTCCAAATTCTTGTTTATGACAACAATGTGATTCTGGTTTCACGTAGACAACATATTTTTAGTTTATATAAATAATTATAGGTGTTATATCCTCCACTTCAAATGAGTTTTTAGTTTTTTCATTTTGTTGAACTTATACTTGTATATAGCTAATAGTGTCTGTATCCTGCAAAAATTGCATTGTTAGCATAGTGTAACGTTGATCATGGAAGTAGGTAATAAATAATGATCCTACATTGTGTTTGTCCGTGTCGTTCTTCATTTTTCTTCTTTGATAATTCTTGTGTACCAATTGTCTATCAACTAATACCTGGTAATAATCTTTTCTCCTTGGTCTTTTAGTTAGAAATATTGACTGTCACTTGCTTTGCTTTTTGATGTATTGTTATGACTTAAAAATAGGCTGGGCTTGCATATTCTGTGAAATAATTCACTGTGTTTGTGGATATAGGCCCATCAACAGATGAGCAGAAAGGGGATGGGGAAGAACATCCAGTGCAGGAGGTGAAAGATCTAGGGAAGAGTAAATGGTCAAATGATTTGGATGATGATGATGTTCACAAGACTGAAGCAGTCAGGGAAAATTCCAGTGCTCTATCTAGTTTAATTAAATCATACAAGAAAGGTAAATCTGTGCGTTGGGCTGATCAGGTATGCTAGTATCTTTTCACTTTCCTTTTGAGTGATTTTATATATCTCCATGATGCTAAGGTTTAGTGAAACAAAAATTGTTTGCATTGCCGCACACCTAGGTGATAGCATGCAAGAATATGAATTTGTTAACCGACTTTATTCTTCTGAATATATAGATTCCTTATCTCTAATGTATATATGTGATATGTTGTTAAAACATGTATGTCAGGCCACAAGGATTTATGGTTTGATTTTAGGTGTAAATTTCCATCTAACTACAACGTTCAAGATTAGAATAAACAAACTGTTGTCCTTAAATTTAGATCAGTGATTATCATCAGATTGCCATGGTATTACTGTGGCTAGAAAGCATATAAAGTAACTGGAAATGACAGAAACAAACTTTCCTCGTGAATCCCCTAGTTGAATTGCGTGGAACTTTGGGAAGCATATTAAGTTGACTTGCTTAAGCTACTAGTATTTTGAATGAAATCAAAATTCTGAGCTGTTATTCCTCGAGTGACAATGTAATGAGCCAACAATGTCAGTTGTGTATATAGATCTAGTTGGTAACAAAGTTTTAGAGGCAATCTTGGAGTCCAAAGCAGTTTATGATTCTCATGGATTAAGAGTTTACTTTGTGATGGTTCTTACAAGTAGGATTCAGCAACAAAAGATATTCACCCTCACACTGTCCCTGGGGTGTGCGATTTGCTTGTCTCGATTTTCATAATTTATTCTTGTGGATTTTGTCTTTTTACAGATTGGCAGGATTGGATTCTCAATAGGGGGTGGAAAGACAGCAAATGTATCTCTAGTCATAGGTCCTGGTTCTGGATACAACCTGGTAAGATGCCTAATATACGTTAATTAGATCGATCGAACGAATGAACCTTGCAATCTGATTGCTTTTGAGGTTGCAGAAGTCAAATCCCATAACCGAAGAAGAGAAATCAAACCAAAGATTCACGGGGGAGTCCAGAAGGCCAAACATGTTCCAAGATCAGTTGCGAGCTGAGCGGGAGTCGTTCAGAGCTGTGAAACAACAACGTTTTGCAGGGCTTCACGCTGATGATGAATAAAATTTTGGTTTCTTATTTCCAATCAGCTTCTTGTTGTAATTTTTATTCTCATTCATCAACTTTTTAATATATCAAATGTATTTGTTTGCGCCACGTCTTCCTCTAATTGATTAAATGTAAGCAAATTGGAAGTGATTAAATTGAGTAATCTTATTGAAATATGTACCCTATAATTTATATTTTGAAATATTAAAACAGGATATTATTTTACTTATATTTACTGTACTTTTTATATTGTTATTTTTAAAATTTATATATAAATGGATTAGTACAGAAAGAGCTTAGTTGAATCAAACATTAAATTTATTATTAATCAAGTTTCTTAACTATTTATAATTTAAAATTCTTTTTAGTAAATTAAAACTGTATTATTTAAATAAATGTTCAATGAATAAATCTGACATTGTTTATTACTTCTTCCATTCCAACAGAATTAATTCCACTGACTCATTTTACACTTATAATTCTTAATTTCTATGCCAAAAAGAAAGGTGATTATTCACACGGGACGGAGAAGTATTGTCTCGTAATAATTTATTTTATTTGAAATTAACAAGAATTTAAAATGCAAAATTGGTAAATATATTTGTAGTTCTTGAAAAATATAAAAGGTTGCGAGAAAAAAGAATATGCCGAAAATATTTTTTTTTAGTAGTTTAAGTTTAGTGTTCTCGGTCGGACATTAATTATGATTTGATGTTATATTTATTGAATTTTCTTGTTTGAGTTTTGTATTTTCGGTTAGAGATAACCATAGACTTTAATATCGTTTGAATCCTACAATGGAACACATACAAGAGTAACAAGACGCTTGGATCATATACACTCACATATAAAATTGGGAGTACACTTGTACCCCCAATTTATTTTTTCTTTTATTAGATATATAAAATTTTTAGTATTTATATATATTTTTACATATTATTTATATGTATTTTTTACATAATGTACCCTCAATTTATTTTATTTATAAATTATACCCAACTTCAAATTTATAAATCCGCCTCTGTATACACTGTATTGTGGACTTTTATTATTTGTTTCTTTAAATTAGTACATACTATTTAAATTAGAAAAGGTGTCTTTAATATTACTCGAATCCATCCATAGTGTTTGATTTCTGTGGATTAGTGGCAATATGTGAAGCATGCATGGGTTTGTCCACCCTACGCAACTTATTATATTTTGTAGCATTATGTGTTAATGCCACGGGTCCAAAGACTCGATGCCACAAAAAATAAGGTAGGGCTTAAATAAATGGAATAAATCTTAATACTTGAGTGACAAAGCAAATAAAACATTTCTACGCTACAAATATATGTATGTTTTTATTTAAAATGGTGTGCACAAAAACGACATGGTTCTTGGTCTACTCTCTCTACTGCCGGTTCCTTAATTGATTCAAATTGGTCTGCTTCTTGCCTCTCCCTCTTTTTCAACACCAAATTGCTCTTTCTAAATCTTTGAATTTTCCTACAATGAATTAAATAGTGAGTGCAATCATAGGTGCTATTCAAGGATGTATATTTTGCTTATTACTTAACACAGATAATTGATAAATAGGTGGGTATGTCAATTTAGCCTGAAACTCGCGGGTTGGCCCGATTAACCTGAGTTAAAATGCGGGTTAGGGTCGATATATTTTGGTCCGATAAAAATTTAGCTCGAATAGCCCGAGACCGAATAACCCGAGGCATGATAGGGTTAAGCTCGAAATCTGACAGGTTGACCCGATTAATCCGATTATTATTTTTATTAATGTATTTTTCATAATTATAGTACTAAAATCTATTTTAGTATTTAAGATGATATTTATTAATTAAGTTATAAGTTATATAATTGTATTAAGTTCAAATAGTAGTCAATACATAGTTAAGTTTATTTATTTATGAAGTTAAAAAATATTCAAATATTTCTAAAATAAAAAATAATATATTTTTAATAGTTAAACTTATCATTATATAAAAATTTATGATGTGTTTTGCATTTTTATAATAGAAAAATAATGTTTTGTTTATTTTTCAATATTTAAAATATTAAAAGAATAAAATAAATTCAAAATAAAAAAATAATTAATAAATTTATTGGCCCGATGAGCTAGCCCGAAAACCGATGTGTTAAGGTTAGGGTCAAGATGTTTTAGCTTGAAAAAATTTCAGCCCGATTGGACCCAGACTGATAAACCCGTAGCCCGATAGAGCTGGCCCGAAATCTGATGGGTTGACCAAATTTGACATCCCTATAAATAGATAACGAAAGTAGAGCTTTGTCTATAATCAATTGATCATGGGAAGGTCTTGGGTTAGGCAGGCCTAAACGATTTAGGCGGGTTTTATTCATTAACCCAAGCTCAAACCCATATAATATACCCTAATTGGGATTAATAAACCCTATTTGAGATGTGTCAATCCATTTTGGTAGGATAAAACCCGCCTAAACCGTTTAGGTATGCCTAACGCAAGTTTTTGCCATTGATCATAAATCAAAGGACAGAAAGGGACTCTCCCTCTCTATTTAAGTTGTGTATCCAATTTTTTTTTTAAAAAAAATAATGAAAGTCGATGTGAGCAACTTGCATTTTCTGGAAAATTGCTTGCAAAAGAATGACATTCTCAATCATTAATTTTCAGATAAATGAGAATCAAATATTAGGAATCCAATTTTGTTCCTCGTCCAATAACATTTTTGTTTGATACCACTTGAGAGAGAGAGATCACTAGTGTGTGATATCACCCAACTCTTGTTAGGAACTTAGAAGGTTTCCTAGTTTTATTTTTAGTATATGGACTACAATCAAGTAAAACTGTTTTTTTATTTATTTAATAATAGTATCTATCCCTTATAGTTACAATCAAGTTAAACTATTTGTGACCCAATTCGCGAATAATGATTGCATCTAGGGGTGTTATCATCATCATTGATCAGATCATGACCCAACCATTTAATAAAATATTTATTTTTATTTATCCACAACACAACTTACAATCTAATATCATTTATCTCTCCCATTAGTGATCCAACTCAATCTAACTTTTTAATTAAAATACTATTTCTTATCTCTTTCAATAATATAAAATTTAGCAATTATTTTAAAATTGTGAATAAATAAATAAATTATTATCAATTAAAAATGTATATTTAATTGAAAATAAAAATTACGATAATTAATTACTAAAAAATTTTAATTGCAATTTATTGTTATGAATTATTGATAAGTTTTTTATTAATTATTGAATGTATACACCATTTAAATTATAAATTATATAGATATATAAAGCATCAGTTATGCATGCATGTGTGCAATTTTGAAGTGAGAGAATGGGGCGCTTGAGATCGGCTGAACAATCTGAGGCAAACTAGGGCGCATCAAATCACATTATTCATCCAATTTTTTCTTTTTTTAATTGCTTCTTGGTTTTGTCCGTTTCCCAAGGCACCAAAATGCCTTAGCATATGAAAAGAGATTCTAATTACAAGACTGATTTATTTATAAAGAATAATTAAATCTAATTAGACTAAGAAACATTTACTCTAATTAATTTACTATCTATTCCACTAAGTAAGATCAATCCTAATAAATAATCCTTTCATTTGTGAATTCTGCAGAATATATTATAAGACTTCACTGCCTAATATATCATTAATATAATCTCATACTCCATAACTCGACATTTCCAATCACATATTCATCACTTAAATCATCATAAGAAAAAATGAAAATGGTATAGAAAAAGCATATCCTAACTTTTAAATCAAATTATTAAAAAATGCATCTATTGGTGAGAATTTAAGTAGCTATATGAGAAAAAACGTCACACACTAGACCTACCATTTCAATCTCGTCATTAATTTTGTTGGTTGCTTTTAATTATTCGTAAAATATCTTCAAATTCAGTAGGGTTCTATCTAAAACTTTTGAGACATGTATTTTTTAATTAATTGAAGGAAATAATTAATTCGAGGCTTTATCCTTGCCGCTGCCGCATATATTTGATGAACATCATTTGTTTCTTTATGGAAGAAACTTAAATTTTTTTTTTTTTTAATAAGTCTACATTAATCTCAAACTCACACACACACTCACACACCCAGATATCCCCCTGGGAGCTCGAACCTGTGATATCTCAGTCACAGGAAAGGTGTTTTAACCACTACACCCCGAGCGAAGGGACTTAAATTAGATAGTTTAATTAAAAATTCTCCAACCGAAGGAGATTTCTAATACTGAAAATATTTTATATATAATGTTTAAAAGTTTTTTTTTCTTTTTTTTTTTTTGGAAAAGGGAAATGATATATTTGTGATTAAGAAATCGGTCATATTTTAATTATTTGAACCTTACTATAAGTTTTTATTGCTAAATAAAATAGTATGACTTCAACGATTGAGGCGTATTAGTATCTATGTTTTATAAAATAAAATTGCCGTAAGACTTCTATAATTATTCGAATTGTTAATAAAGAAATAGAAAAGGCAAAAAGTATAATATCCAAGTTTTAATATTGAAAATTATTATACTAGTTTATTGTGTTTGTGTCTAGCCTATTAGATTTTCTGATTGTTTTTTATTTGCCTTTATATGAGATTTAGATGTATATTCATCAATGTTATAATTGTAGTATACTATGTCATAATTGATATTAATTTTTTTTATTATAACTATTATAAGAATTAATAGATACTATTGTAGCGTGGGTGGAAGATTTTATCTTTAATTAGCTCCGAAATATAGTTCACTCAATGTCATATTGTACATGAAGTCACCCATAATATATAAACTATATTTCTCTTAAAAAACTAGTTAAAACATTCAAAATACTAGTACTAGAGAACAAGAGTGAATTCAGACTTAAAAGATCGTGGGACTGGATTAAATTTTGTAAGGCCATACCTTAAAATTTTATTTCATTTTAAAAAAATATACTTACAAAAAATTAAGCTCGTGTGGGTGACCGTCCCGCATGCTCAAGGCTGGCAACACCCCTGCTAGAGATGGTTAATAAATAAAATACTCCCTCCGTCCCGGCTGAATTGTCCCGGGTTGACCGGGCACAATAACCAAGGAGTGTGAGTGTAAAGTAAGTTGAGTGGAATTAATATTTTATAGTTGAGTGTGAAAAAGTTGTCTTTTTAAGTAATGAGACAATTGAGGTGGGACGAACGAAAAAGGAAAGTGAGACAATTGAGGTGGGACGGAGGGAGTATATAATAGTTAAAACATCCAAGGATATTATTTTACAGTTCAAAGAAATGTTATTTATAATTCGTGAAATTGTTGTATGTATTGTCACATAATATACTCCCTCCGTCCCATTTTAATAGGCCCCTTTCTTTTCGGCAAGGAAATTAAGAGTTGTGAGTGTATAATGAGTTAGTGGAATGAATATTTTATTGTTGTGTGTGAAAAAGTTGCCATTTTTGGAAAGGGGCCAATTTAATTGGGACGCCAAATTCGATAAGTGGGCCTATTCTAGCGGGACGGAGGGAGTACAATATTAAAAATTGTTGAAGATCATGTCTTAAATTGTTATTTATATTGTCACATAATATACAATAACAATTGTTGACGATCTATGTCTTAAAATGCGAATTTTATTTAATGGAGTTTTTAAATCTAACTTGATACGTGAAGCGCCCCAATTGGTATGTCATATCCCAACTTGATGAATTAAATTTGGGATTTTTATTTTGGTGTTATTAAATAGGAGTTTTATCGATTCGGGACCCGAAAGATAGTTTAATTGTCAATTCAGGACCCGAAAGATTAATTGTCAATTTAGGATCTGAAAGATCACAAAAATTCTCAATCCAGGACCCGAAAGATCGTACAATTCTCAATCCAGGACCTCAATATCAGGTCCTGGATTGAGAATTGTTTGATCTTTTGTGTCCTGGATTGACAAATCATCTTTTGGGTCCTGGATTGACAATTTAATTATCTTTTGGGTCCTTCAAATAAACTCTTCTTTCCGATAATTTATACTCCCTCCGTTCCGATTATATAGTCCGGGTTACTATTTTAGGGTGTTTCAATTATATAGTCTAGTTTCTATATTTGGTATTACTTTTATATGGTCATTTACCATTACATCCCTGAATAATCTTGGAAAATGAGAATATTAAATGTAATATTATGAAAATGAGAGGTTAATAAATGCTTTAAATAAGGGTAATGTTGGAAGTTTGTTTAAATATTAAATAATTTTTGGCAAACATGCAAGATCAAAGTGGACTATATAATCGAAACTGAGGGAGTATTTAAAATTGTGTAGACTAGATTAGACAGATAAAAACTTAAGCAACTCAAAATATAGTATAACTATAAGCGAGATATATCTAGCAGCATGAATTCAAGCTTCCTTTCTTTATAAATATCTTAAATATAATATATTTATCATCCTAATAGATCTGCAAAACCGTTTCACGAAATGGAATTTCGTAAACCACTTATCAAGAATTATCGATTTAGGACTCAAAAGATAGTTTAACTATTGATTCAGGACCCGAAAAATGATTTGTCAATGTAGGACCCAAAAGATCAAACAATTCTCAACGTACGTAGGACCTAATATATTAAGGTTCTGGATTGGGAATTGTATAATCTTTCGAGTCTTGGATTTAGAATTATTGTGATCTTTCGAGTCCTGAATTGATAATTAATCTTTCGAGTTCTGAATTGATAATTAAATTATCTTTCAAGTCCTGAATTGATAAAACTCCATGAATTATATATTAGCTGATTTTTGCTGTGAAAATAAGGAATTAGTTTGATTTATATGAATCGATCGATTGCTGGGATTATAAATCGATCTGTTGTTATTATAAAAAGATAAAAAAAAAATTAATTGCTTTTTTACGAGTCAGTCGAATTTGCATAAAAATCAATTGATTGTCCTTACAACAACCTATGTCTCTAATAGAGCTAGTATTTTATGACACAGACACAAATTTGTATGATAATAACGAGTTTAAACACAGCACGACCCATTAAACTCTAAATACAAACACGACGTAATACGACACAAGCACAATATTTACTCGTTAAGAACCTAAAAACTCAATCTAGCAACACAATAATATTGACACGAATACGAAAATCTTTTAAGAGAATTATGATGGGTACGTAACGCGAATGCGATATAATAATTTTGTGTTCTTAACGGGGACAAGATAATGATCTAACAAAACATTTGACACAAATGATAACGATCCGACGCACATGAATTATCAGCAATAATGAATAGCAAAATTTTTGTGCACACTAAATTAATCGATTATATTTGTCTAACAAAATAAGACCTACAAGAAAAAACCCACATGATTAAACTATTAGCAAGATTTACTGTCATAGAGTAGATTAAATTTATGTCAACTTAGAATCTTAGATTAGAGGCACCAAATAGCATTAGAGTCAAGGTCTAGTTTGTGTGTATAAATACTTGCCAACTTTCCCATGCTTCTTCCCTCCAATCCATACCCATTCAAAAACACACACAAACACACACATGGCTGCAGGTACAACCACACAATGCATAGGGCGTTTCATGGGCATTGAGCCCATCAAATTTAGTTTCTCATCCCCAACACCACAATCACTCCATCTCCCCACTCATGTAAGACCCTCACCCAACTCAACTCACTTGTCTTTTTCTTTTTTTTCTTTTATTTTTAACTTTATATAGAAAAGGTACAAGCCATCAAAGCATCCCATGTAGTGATGACCACATAATATGGATATACCTCTCATTTTCGGACAGAAATATCAACAACTCAGTTCCTTGTCTATGAACGGCTGTGGAGGTCATGACCCTAGAGCCCCCCTCGGCCTCGTCGAGACTCGAACCTTCGCCCCCGCCCCCACGCCCTCCGCGGCCGCCGACCGCCTCAACTCCGCCGTCTACGACCTCAAGACCTCCTCCGCCCCCGCCTCCGATTCCGGGATCATTCGGATTGAGGTCAGTCATTGACTCTAGCTTGACTTGAATTGGAAATTATATATGGAATTCGAATTTGATCATGTGGGTATTTGCCACGTGGTTGGTTCTTGATTGTCCAATCTTCATCCTTATCCTACGTTTGGGATCAAGATTTTGGGATTGCATGTTCAACATGTGTGAGTGATGATCATTTTTTTATAAATTTTTGGAAAAAAAATGCACAATTATTTTGTAAATATAGTACTCCCTCCGTCCCGCCAGATTAGTCCATATTTCCATTTTCGTTTGTCCCACCAGATTAGTCCACTTTCCTAAAATGGAAAAAAACTTCCTCACATCAATAAAATATTAATTCCACTACACTCACAAACATTGGTTTCTGTGCCGAAATCAAACTGGACTAATCTAATGGGACGGAGGGAGTATTTTTTTTCATGATGATGTCGAGGAGAGGTAGATGATCATACATTCGACTAAGAAATTATAAGCCTTGAGCCATGCAAAAATTTGTAAGAAAGAATGTACGTTGTCCCTTCGCTGCAGGTATAATGGTAAAATATTTTATCTCTAATTAAGAAGTTATGGATTTGAGTTTTTTCGACGATTGAAAAAGAATGCATGTTTATTTCTAGGAATTTTAAAATTACAATTAATTGGCAACTTACTTTTAGTATTAATAAAGTGTTTCAATTAATTATTACATTATAATAATTTTAATTAGACGTTAGAGTGGGGCCTGATGGCTAACTTATTTTTTATTGACAACATTTTAAATACATAAAAGCTAATAAATAAAAAAATTATAATTGTAAAAATTATAATTAAATTTTGAGAAATAAAATGAAAAATTGGGCCTAACAGTCTGATTATGGGTATGCGAAGGTGCCGATCCAGCAGCAGATCGAGGCCCTTCAATGGCTGCGTTGCCAGACCCACACTCTTCTGCCTCGCTGTTACTTTTCCGGCAGAGATTCCGCCCACATTCCGCTCATTGACTCCGCCGACGCCGATGATTCCCAACACAAGCTAGTCAGTGTCGCCGGCCTCGGATCGGCGGTCTCCTTCCGCCATCTCCGTCCTTTCTCTTTGGACGACTGGCATTCCATCAAAAGGTATTTCCTTAACCTGTTTCTACTTCCAGGTTTTCTATTTTCAAAGTTTTATTTTCTGTGATGCTTTTATTCCATTGTCTTGTTTTTCGTGAGAAATTGATCATGATTATTGAGCTGAGATTTCTTTTACAACGGTGTGTGTGATGTTGCAGCTGTGTTCATCTCTGGAAATTGATTTTAGTAGTACGTGGATTGATTTTGTAGCGTCGTTTTTTTTTTTT
>JAPKLW010003248.1:0-36390 GCA_026898455.1 Plectranthus barbatus
CTTACATGTAGCCCACCATTAGCTATGCTTAGTCATAAAGGTATTTGCTTATTTTAGTAATATACTATATATAGTGATTTATATATTAATTGATGATGCACTCTATATGTCATTCGTTATGCGTTCTCCTTTGAACCATTCATTTAAAATAGCATTTTAATACTAATTTGTGGCTGAAAACTGCACTTATTATGATTAATATTCTACATTACTAACTTAAAATTAATTAAAATATTGGGTTACTACAGAATTATTATTATTATTATTAATATTAATATTATTATTATTATTATATATTTAATTTATAATTATTATATATTAGTTCGGTCGGTTCGGTTTTCGGTTTCGAAAAGCAGAACCGAAAACCGAACCGAATCTATTCGGTTTTCATTTTCCAAAACCGAGAACCGAACCGAATTGTGCAGAACCAAACCGAACCGACCAAATTTGAGCAGTTCGGTTCGGTTTTTTCGGTTCGGTCTGTTCTTGCTCACCCCTAGATGCATCTGGGCCCTAGTTAAGGCATTTTTATGTTATAATTGCCATGGTTTTCTACTTCAAACAACTTTTGTGGATCTTAAAAATATAAAAGTCTTACTAGGAACTATCTTTAGCTGGTTCGGCATTTTAACAGAACCCTCATTTTAGATTTTGCGTTTTGAGTACATTTTCCTGTGTTTTGTAAATCTATACTTCAGATGAAGTTTAATTAAGTATGCTGTTACTATCAGGCATGTTACAGACTATAATGAGATTGCAAACCATTTTGCTGATTGTATGTATGTCCACTGCTACAACACTAAAGCAAGGGTATGATCCAAACTGAACAAAATCTAAATGTGTGATATTGCTATAAAGAAATAGCAATCTTCTTGTTTCATATTTGGTCCTTTTCCCCCTTTTCTCCTCTGTAGAAGATGCAGGATGGTCCCCAAGTTATGGGTCGTGTGCCAAATTCAGCTTTTACTCCTGCTCCCCAAGTTATGGGTCATATGCCAAATTCAGCTTTTACCACGCCTTCAAGGGTTACCCAACCTACCTCGTCAAATCATGTAAGTGAAGGTGATATTCTGTGATGATATTTGTAAGTGCTTGTGCTTCCCACTTTAATTGAGGGATTTGATCTACTTCTCCAGTCTCAGTTTTCTGTACAATATAACATGGATGGGATCAAGGGCATTGATAAACTTGTCCTGAACTTTCTGCAGCAGCCGTCATGCATGTAAGTCCCCATCTGCATGAGTTTTATTTTCTCTGCAGAAAGACTCACATTCTTGAGCTGGACATTTTTAAATTGTGACCCTACCCTGCTTATGGTACTTATGACTGTTAACATACTTGATTACTATAGCCTATAGGTGTTCAATCTTGCAATGTACATTTGTTTCCTCCGTAACATGGGGTATAATAGGGAGAAGAATGACACGTAAGTTTCTTTTTCGAGTAGAAACACTGCCATAGCATGCCTGTAATTGAGTTCTTGAGAATAAAACTGCTAGTTTGTTTGCGATTTTACAAGCCTGACAAATTCATTTTCATTTTATTTCTTTACTCATATTTTTAAAACTTTTCCATTGTCTTTGGGATACCAAGCAATGATTCCAAACAATATAGCTAAACCCACAAACCTTGTTATGGGGACTCTGTACCACACTGGCAGATGAATAAAATGACCGTTAGATGCTGGGTGGTAATGAATGCAAGTTACACTAACAGAAGTATGTGCTAAAGGCATGTGTTCTTATTTCTTCTTTAAACATCCCTCTAGCATGACTTTATCCTTAAAGGTGTCCTTCACCAGGTCATGTCACTGTTGTGATAATTTTTACAGATATACATGCTCATCTAGTAGTGATTGAATGATATTATCCATTTTTCTTGTTGAACGTAAGAAACTTTAAACTGTTGCAGTGGCCGAGAAAAAGGAGTCCATCGTGCTGAACTTGTCCAACAATTGAATGTTCCTGAGCATAAGATATTGTAAGTCTTCTTTCTCTCACTCCACACATGCTTGTAAAATGTGTTTATTTATGCTTTGGTTTTCTGGTGCATTGACAGAGAAGCTATTGAATCTTTGGAATCGGAAGGTCTAATTTATTCAACCATTGACGAGTTCCACTATAAGTCCACTGCCAACGGTTGAAGTTCGATTGCTATAGTAAGTGAATGATAATTTTCTCTTTTTTAGTGCCATATATCTACAGTTGTCGATCTTTATGAGTTTTTGCCCTTGATTATGATGGGAAACGCTTTTTGGATGAAAAACTTATTATTATTCAGATGCTGGGTTAAATAGCTCCTATGTCTAGATTATCAGGGCATGTTTAAGCAAAGTTCTTGATTATATAAAAAGTTTGAGCCTTCTAACCATGATATATATTTCAAGGAACTTGTTGTGAGAGGCCAAAAGTAAAATGATTATGAAACTTTGATGTAAAATGAGAATTAAAAAAATTTAACTTGGGGTTGAAATATCTTATCTTAAACTTGATCAAGAGGCCCACTAGTTTAGCAATAATTCAAGCTCATCCGTATTGATACAAAAATGGGAAAAGTATAAGATGTCTGCATAACTTTATAGTTAAAAATGAGTAATAGTCTGCTTTGGGTTCCGGTAGTTCTACGACTTTCTGAATATAGCTTAAAAGGCTACTTTTCTCAAAACTATGTATATTTTTTTCCCAGAAAATTTTTTCTCGAATCAAAATTTGTACAAGTGGACTAATCTTAATAGACAAGAATCAGTGCCATGCTATAATTTATTTAGATGTGGTTTTTCTTTATCCAATTTTTGCATTGGTGCGGTGGATCCCTTTACCCATAGGCTCCCACGATTCCGAGTGTAGAGATGACCATCATGAATAATCTATGTCTTGTCATTTATGTTAACGATGATTTAGGGATGTCAATTGTGCGTGTCTCATATTATTGTGTTGGTTCATTGTCGTGTTCGTATTTGAGTTTAACATGTTTGTGTCATGTTCGAGCTCATTATTATCGTGTGAGTTCGTGTCGTATCAAAGATTTTTAGCCTTAAGTGTAGAGTTGGCAATTTATGTGTTTCGTGTTGTTATCATGTCAGACGTTATTGTGTTCGTGTTTAGAGCTTAACATGTTTGTGTCGTGTTTGAGCTTTAATGGATTTGTATCGTGTTTGTGCCCATTATTATTGTGCAGGTTCGTGTCGTGTCAAAAATTGTTAGCCCTACGATTCCTAAATCCAACTTTGCTAAAACACATTCAAGTCTTTTCTTTCTTTTTCTTTTTTTTTTAAAAAAAGAAGTCGTTGATCAATTCTAATTACCTCTAATTTTTTTAAAATGAATGACATATTCTAGAATTTTTTGAAAAAAATGGTGACTTTACCAGAAAGCTGAATAACGCGTATGTAGGGGCGTTTTTCAGTAGCTGATAACGTTTGCGATCCATCAAATATCTCAAAAATTGATGTAGAGCTACCTGGTATGTATGCATCATTTAAAAGTAAAGTCAATAATGCGATAGTAATGTTAAAAAATATGATTGGGAAAAGTAACAACCCACTTAAGTTTTGCTGGTCCCTCCATCACCAGAAAAGGAATCCAAAATTAAGTAGTAGTGTTACATAAGATTCCAATACTAATTAACTGCATTTTAATGTCCACCAACATCTCAATATCATCCAAAAACTATAACACATGAAAAAAGAAAAGATTTTTGGGAATGCAAATCCACTTCCACAATTTGGTGTTTATCGCTGCCATATTAATATTAGTTAATTCTTTTAATATTCCCTACTTCTCCTCTTACTAGTCTCATTTAATAACCAAGAGCATAGAAATAAAGATAGAGATAAGAGAAACTTTATAAATTATTAGTGATTGTGTATTAATTTTTCATTTTAGAAAATATGATTAATATGTCATGACGGAGGGAGTAGATTATTAAAATAATGAAATTGGAATGACTTATTCAAAAGTTTCTAAAATAAGAAATAAATTCTGAACTGAAAAAAAAAAGGATTCTATATGTAATATTTATGTATAAAACTTAAGGACCTAATATTGGGGAAAAAAAAAGAAAGAAGTGAGAGATAAAAAAATCTACATTATGATCCAATATAAAACTGAGTGGCACTTCCATTCTAGGTTATCAACTTTTGGATTTGACTTTAATTAGTGGAGAAGTTAGCAGTCTCAAACCATAACTGATTCTAGATATCTGCATGATTTTTTCGATAATTATCGCTGAATTTCAATAGTAACACTGTGTATACAACATTTAAGTTAACTTGCAATTTTAAATTGTCCAAAATGTCCCATTTTACGAGATGAATGTTTTTTACGACACCTGTATAATTCACAAATCATATTTATTTAATTAAATATTATGTATTGGACTATAAAAGTATTAGAATACTTATCTGATTAGTTCACAAAACAAAAAAGTTGAATTTAGAAACTAATCCGCCAAAATCCAACCCACCAAGAGCAAATTAACGAGTCCACATAAACTTATTCATTAATTAGAATAATGGCTTGAATTGGCTTCTTGATTAACGGCTGACTTCACATAACAATGTAAGTTATTTCTAGTGTATTTGTACTCAATCGCAAGGTTATCCATCTTAATTCTACACATTTAGTTTTGGAGTTTTTCTAGAATGAGTGTCGGAAAGATGTTGCACTATGATGGTATGTGTAGCACCTATCAAATATTTTATTCTCGCTCAACTATACAGTCTCATTCTTGTATAGCCTTAAAATTCATCTCGTTTCGGTGTGGTCCGGTTCATTCATGTCATGTCCGCCCTTCGCTCAACTATGAAAATCTTACGAGAGCTGTTCATTGTTCGTACTTCTTTGCACTAGTGATCATTCCATGTTCCGGTATTGAGTTACTATAGGGTTCGACATAGGATCAAATAATTTAAATTAATTGATGACCCAATGATTTGATTGATTTATATCTATAGCTCATGGATAATGTTATCATTAACAATTAATTATTTTAGTTTATTTTTATTTGTTCTATTTTATTAGTCCTATTTTTTAAAATGATAAATTTTTACACTAAATAATAAAATTTTGTTCTCATTTAATTCATTTTACACTCATAATTCTTTTCGTGCCCAATAAAACGAGATAATTGTAGTTGGGCGGATGGAGCATTTTATAACTTTTTGGGCTTTAGAAAATGTGGTGTGATCCACATGAAGCCATAGATATATGTATATAATTAATCAAACAAAAAATATATATAATTAATCAAACAAAATATGAAAACCTTTTCTTAATTTAATTAGAGGGGAAAATTAAAATGATTTGAAAATTTGATTTTGTGAATCCACCTGGTGCTCCACTTCTGTGCTAGTCGGGCTTGAGACACGTGTCATGCATGTTTAACCTTATAGTAGTGCCTAATTACTTTTGCATATTCAACATGAACACCAACTAAAAAAGGAATAATATAAAGTTTTTATAAAGAAAAAAAAATGAGAAAATAAAAATGTCGAAAGTTTTGAGAGTGAACAAAGGAGTTGGACCACCAGCTTATGTTTACTAGAGGCCTTTTGGATCCTCGGAATTCTATATATACCCAATTTTTTTATTAGTATGTAAATATTTAATATTAATGTGCACGAATATACAATTATATACATATAATTCGATATTTAATATATGCATCAATATGTTATCTGTCAACAGTAGGGTCACAATTCATGCAGATCAAATCTTTATTGTGTCGATCTGTTAATTATCCGATTCATTAAGGCATAATTCGTATCCGATATGATAAGATTATGTTAAATCTGTATTTGAATCCGATTTGTTATGCTCGAATGCAAATCTTATCCTATCCATTATCCGTTCCGAATCCAATTCGATCCGATAAGAACTTGATAACTATCCAATCCGATAAATCCAAAAATTATCCAATGAAATTTGATTAAAAATATAAGCAACGGAAAACGGAATGAATCAAGATTTCATTAAAGTAACCTGAACATAAAAATTAAAATAATATATTGAAATTATATTATTAATTATTATATTAAATCTAGAAATAAAAATAAAATTAATTTTATAATAATTTATTAATGGATATTCGAATTTGATCTGTATTCGACCCGAATCCGATCCAATAACGTTTGAGTTTTTATCGCGTCAATTTGATAACGATTCATATTCGATAAATCTCGTTCTAAATTTGTTATTATCATGTCAAATTATCGGATCGTACCGAAATTTGCCACTCATCACAACGATCTTGTTTAGATAGATAAACATTAGATTTATACAACTCGGTGATATACTTAAAATGATTTGATTAATAGTCAAAAAGTTGTCCTTTACTAAGCTAGTGCGTGAAAAGTGCCCAAAATCTAAAAGTACAACAATGGTTTGCATAAAGGACAAGCACATAATGCATGCAGAAAAAATGAGTAAGTAATTTTTGGATTAAGCTGAGTTGCAATTTATGTATCACATTACATTGTGGATCACTTTTCTCACCAAAAGTGACTTTGGCGGCGAGAAGCGTTATTTAAAATTCATAGAGAGGAAATAATTTGTGAATCTCGAATTCAATATTTTATTTTTTATATAGATGATCATTGTTTATATATCTTCAGACGATATTGATAATATTGTAAATGTATTAAGATAAGTCGATAAGAAGGATGATATTAATTAATTGATAGTATTTTCTAATTTTTTAGCATGCAGATATTTTCAAAATCGACATCATAATTACAAAATAGCATTTTAAATTTTTTGAAGATGCATATTTCATAAAGTATGATCATAGAAATTGATCGACTATGACTTAGGATGTAGATAGTTTGATGAACGATTTAAATTAGGACACATGGCAGGATGAATTATTGATATATTTCTACACTTTTCTTCAAATCATTAATGAAAAACCTGAAAAAATATATACATATATAATTCGATTTGATGAAGCAGTAGGAGGGAAAACGACGTCGTCGATGCAGATTTGTTTAGAAGTTGATGTAGTGATGGAATGTGGGTGATTAATCTATATCTATAATAATACTAAAGCAAACAAGTAGTTACTAAAAGCAAAAAGGCGGGAATAGTTACAATGAATTGTCCACATCTGTCAATTATTTTATTTTATCTAAATAAATTATAATTTAACTGAGAAGTTATTAATTAATTTTAATAATAATTTTTTTCAGTGAATATATCACATTTTGTTTTTAATTTCCATATCCCATAATAATAGGTAACTATTTGTATTAATTATCAACTAGATATTTTATTTATCAACATCGGTTTCCATCAATATCCAAATATATTTAAATTTTTTCTTAAAAATATAGAAGTTGGTTAAAACTAATTCTCACTTTTTCCTCAAAAAAAAAAATCACATTAACATTAATTTTAGCTTTAATTTTAATTGCTAATGTTTTATATTATAATGTATCTATATACGACAAACAATAACAAATCTTAATGAAATTATATTTATCATTTTTTTCCTCCAAAACATTACATTTTCACTGATTTATTTTATTTACTATGTTTAAATAATAAGATCATCTTCAACAATTGACTCTATAATATAACACACTTTATCTATTTAGTAATCCAGGTTTTCGAGTTTTCACTTTATCTCCAACAGTCTCTATATTTCACTATATAAAGAATATTCAATTTTGATTCTTCTACTATTTATTTAATTTTCTTAATCAACTTATTACATTATATTTTCACTCATATATTAATATTTAACTTCAAATTAAAAATTAGCAATTAAGTTTAAATAAATTATTTTGCAAGACTATAAATAAAATAATTTTTCACACAAAATCACCATTTTATTAATATAATATAAGCTTACAATCATTCATATCATATTACATTATTCTTATACGTTTTGAATATTCATCTCACAAATGATCAATCAAAGCATCACAAAGTGCAAAATGAGCATTTTTGTCTTTAATTTTTCTAAATCGTGGAAGAAATGCTTGAAATTTTCATATTCCTTCATCTGCCATTTCAACACCCGAATGTGATGTTTGTATTTTAATATGAAATTATTATATAATTTTAAAATTGTGAAACTATAAAAGAAGAAAAAGAAAAAGAGTAGAAATAAAAAATTAAGAAATATAACAAATAAAAAACAGAAAATCGAAAAAAAGAAGCAAACGAGTTGTGAATAGTAGTGCTGCATATTTTTATTTTGAAAATGAAAATGGAGATAGAAGATGCCCTTGCTGCTGGAGTTGTTTTTCACTCCATTTTGCATAATTATATCATTTTTTAGCACAGCTAGAGATAGTCTAAGAGTGTAATTTATTTTATAAATTTATCTTTTAAAAAGTTTGTTAAGAAAATGTAATATTACTATTATATACAATATAAGATATTATTTGTTTAATTCGCACAACGTGCGGGTACAAAGCTAGTATATATTAAAACAAAGAAGTCTAAAAAAACTGTTCCCGCCAAAATTATAAAAGAATATGAATATTTAAATTTTTAAGCAAAAATTTTCAAAAATATTTAAGTAGTATAGTTGGTTTATGGTGGTGATATTAAGTTTCTATGTACCAAAAGGTTTTGTGTTCAAACCTCATCCTTAACATATATATAAATTTTTACTTTTTTACACAAAATTATCTCTTCAATTATTAATTAAATAATTATTAATTAATACTAATCATAATAATCATTTGTGTACAATAAATATAGTTGGTCTTATTTCAATTTCTATAATCCATAATAAAAAACAAATTATCTCCTTTAATTGTCAACAAATATTTTATATTTTACCAATATTTCAATAATTTATATAAACTCGGTAATTAAGCTATAATTAAATTTATACAATAACATGCAAACCTAAATGATGATTACAAATAAAATTATTTTAAATTCATTTGTTTCAAAAATTGTAAGATATTAATAATAATTTTGATAAATTAATAAGATAGATTAATATAACATTAATAAATTTGTTATTTATAATTTATATAATCTTTTATAATTTAAATGTTATTTTTTGTAAATCCAGTACAAATTAATTATTTTTTATATATATAAAATGTACTATAACGAACAATAAGCAACTCATTAATGTAATTATATATATATAATTAAAGAGATTTATATATAAAATTATAGCCAAACATCACATGTTATTTTATAATTTAATTTAAATTAGTAAAAAATAGACATAAGTTAACTTTTCAAATGTGGGTACATCAGTTCGATTTTTCTGATTTATTTTATTTAGTATTTTTATTCTATACTAAAATATATAAAATGTGAGTATCAGTTTGACTTTTTATATTACTTAAAATTAGTATTATCTATATATTAAAAATATAAATCATGGGCACACCAATTTGGTTTTTTATTTTATTTATATTATAATTTATTAGTTTGTGTTAAAAATATAAAACGTGGGTACATTAGGTTAAAAACTTATATCCTTTATCATATCTATGAAACACATAACTATTATTTATATAATATTTACACCAAAATGTGAAATATATTGGTTTATTATAATCAAACGCTTGATACGCAACAAACATGGGTAAATCATGCAAACTTAATTTATGTACAAAAAACAAAAAAAATTCGACAAACATCTCATTTTATTCTACAATGTTTATATTTTCTGTATTTTCTTTTATTTCAATATTTTTCGTTAAATCTACATAAACACATGATGATAAATTATTTGTGGATCCAATTCATCCAATTTTCAAGTCCCACCTGAAATGAAATCATCATGGAAGCATTTTTACGTTTAAGCAAAAAAATAAGTAATTTCTACATTTTTTGTCTGCGAGTCTTTCTCTCAAAGATTGTATTAATTTATGTAATTAATTGTTCAAAAATCTTTATATTCTCTGTATTTCTTTTATTTCATAATTTTTCTTTGAATCTACACAAAATCATGATTATTTCATTTGTGGTTGCAATTCATCCAAATTTCAAGGCCCACTTGAAATGAAATAATCGTGTAAACATACTTACATTTCAGAAAAAAAGATTTCACAAAATTAAATGGATTGAACTGCAATGAATTTCGATATTTTTTCACTAAACTGCGAGTCTTTCTATTTAAGATTATTTAAATTTATGTAACTAAATTGTTCAAAAAAATATTCCTAAAAAAAAAAGATTTCTTATCTAAAATAAAAAATTGTTCATTCACACTTTCAAGAAAGTATTGTGGAAACTAATTTATAGAAGTGATCAAGAAATGAGGAGTACTATTGAGAGGAGGAGAAAATTAAAAAAAAAAAAAGAATTTTAAGATAATTTATAAAAATAATTTAAAGAAAGTATAAAATAGAATATGTTTATTGTAGAATCTAAGTACTTTTCAAATACGTTTCGGAATCAAGACAAATAAACTGGAAGAATAAGAAAAAAATTCTTAAATAATTTATGATATAGTTGTACTCTTTGTATTACAATACCACGACATATTAGAATAAATTTAGTATTTCAATTAATTTAGTGGTCTCTTAAATTTTAAAAAAATATAGTATTTCTAATAATATTTAATAAGAGTATAATAAATTCGTGCAACGCACGGGTGAAATGCTAGTTATTGCATGAAATGATAAAAGTTGAATGTTATGTTAGATGATAATAAGGCAAAATATATACCAAGCAAATTAATAAAGCCCCATTAAAATGGGGACCAATCTCTTTCACAACATTAGATCCCATCTTCGACACTGAAAAGCCCTCCACATGTATTCCACTTTGCCTTAGGAAACCAGTTGGCAGTTACTCGCAGTGCCTTTTTTTTTTAAAAGGATAATTCATTTGTAAGAAAATATATTTCCATCATCAAATAATTTATGCATATGATTTCAATACAGTTACATATGTAATAAGGAAAATATACGTCCCACAATTAGGTCATCGAGAAAGTGGGAGGCCTCGAAAGCATAATAAAAGACAAAGAGGGAGAGGGAGAGTATTCATTAAAATATATATCGAAAAAAGTAGATTAAAGTTGATGAACAATGCATATTATTTGGTAATTCCTGTGCAGTTGCTTCTTGTTACTATACATATACACTCATCTCTCTCTCTCTCCCCCTCTCTCTCTCTCTCTCTCTCTCTCTCTTTACTGTTGCTTGATATTGTTGTACCGACAACGTTGGTGTGATAGTTTAACTTCTTACCCAGGCGATCGAACTGCTACTTCGTATGTTGTCTGCTGATCTCTTTCCCTCTCCTCCTTGGATTAATTTTGAAAACGGCATCTTCCTTGTTAATTTCTTTTTTTTTTTTTTGAAGGATTTATATGTGTGTGTATATACCTTGTTTTATGTCTATTACGGCTATGGAATGTATGTTTGTTATCTGGAAAAGAACCCTACTATTTCTAATTATGTTCTATGTTACATTTCCAGCATCCAACAATTTAATTTGGATAAGGTGGCCACTTTGTTTTTGCAGCTTTTATATTTTCAGTTCTATTAATCCACTTTATTCGATCTTCATTAATTAATTCTAATTCGCCATGTCAAGAATTCTTGGATTCATTGAAATCTGATATGCAGGTGAAAAATGACTCTGCACACTGTATTCTTCAAGGAAAATGAAGGGGGTGCCATCAACGGCGCGGCGAGGTGGAGCGGGCTGGGATCTCAGCCTCCGGCGCCGGCGCTCGTTTACGGCGAGGGGTTTGTCCAATCACATCTCGCGTTTCTGGAACACTCTGCTGCTAAAGATCTGCATGGAAAGCCCAATTATACCAATCATTTCAATCTTTTCTCTGGTAATTAGTTTTATTCTTCTCTCTCTCTCTCACATATAATTTGATGTTCTAACTATTTCCCTGCCGCTAAAGAGAGGTATAGACTAGTACTATTTCAGTTTTTGGAGGAGAAAGTTGTCGGGTATATTAATCAGCAGCAGAATTATTAAAGTAGACGACTCTTCATTAGATACATATTAATTCATATATATATTGTAATCTTAAAAAACTAGCTAGTTTTTAATTTGTACCAATTAATGGCGATTTAACTAGCAATTCGTAATAACAATAGGTGGTGATGGACAAGTTACGAAGCTATATATTGGTGTGTTGAATTTTGAGACACTTGCATATAGACAGTGTGTGTTACATATTGTGATTATAGAAAGAAGAAATGGGTATGTATAGGTGAATGCAAAAGTGGTGAAAATGGGAAAACTCCATTGCTACCAGTGGAATACCGAGGGCATTTTGAGCTTGCTGGATTCGGACAACCAGTGGTAATTCAATTAAACTGTAGTTTTTTGAACACGCAGGATGATGTTTGGAAAAATGATTAATCCTGCAGTAAGAAAAGAAAATGTAAATTAAAATCATGTGGTGGTGATGGTTGCAGATTTGTGGGAAATATCCATATCCGTATCCAGATCAGTACTGCTATGGCGTGTACGGGCCTCAGCTTGCGGTGGGTGATTCATGATCAAATTAATATAAATGTAGTGGTCATGATAATAAATAATGTATATATATATGTGCAGCAGCAGCAGCAGCAGGGTCGAATGATGCTGCCGTTGAGGATGAGCAGCGACGGAGGGCCCATCTTCGTGAACGCAAAGCAGTATAACGGGATCATGCGGCGTAGAAAGAAGCGGGCCGAGGCTGAGCTCCACAACAACTTGCTCAAGATCCGAAAGGTAATTGCTAAATTAATTACAACCTTAATTTACATGCACAAATATATATATCCATCCTAATAAATTATTAATCATCAAACTGTGGCGTGCATGAAGCCGTATCTGCACCTCTCGCGGCACCTCCACGCAAAGCGCCGGCCGAGAGGGAACGGCGGGCGCTTCCTCAACACGAAAAGCTCGAAGGATACGAGGAGCGAGAGCAACAGTCCAGCAGGATCGGAGGTGAGCAGCGATCGCGACAGCAAACCGGGGAATGAGGCTGCAGCACTTGATCTGTTTCAGCTTAATCATCATCATCTCACCCATTCCTTCCATCAGCATCATCACCCGTTTCCCGAAGCGGGGATGGGGATGGGGATGAACATGATCATGGCCCCCGGGAATTACCTCAAGGTCTGATCGTCTATCTGGATGATGGGGAAACTCTCATCTGGGCAAATCATTCTTGGCTATCACAACTTCATCTCACTCTACCACCATCAACCTTATATGGTCTATCTCTCTCTCTCTCTCTATATATATATATTATGTATTATGTATTTTGTATTTGCAGTGCAAACTATGCTTCTTGCACTTTATGTATGAGTGTGTAATGATAGTTATAACTAATAACTAGCTAGTATATATTAAGTAGTTATGTTGAGTTTGCTTATAAATTGGAGTATAATAATAACCATCAGAGGAGACTTCGCATATATACATTGTCTTTGATGGTTTTGTAATATATTTGACTTTATTGTTTGTTTGATGTAGCTACTCGAGTCTTCTTTTACTACTAAATTATAGCATCAATTAAATATTGAAATGAGAAAGTTAAGGTGAGTAGCACATGAGATTTGCTTGATTTATATGTGAATAATCTTGATTTAAAAATATAATGAGGATGGGGATTGTAAAAATAAAGAAGACGTCTTTCTTAAAATTAAGAAATGAGGAAAAAATCCCATTCAATCTTCCAAAAATATGAGTATGATGAATTGACTTCTTCTCCCACAAAGAAGACAAACAAGTTATCCATAATTGACCAATTGACCATTCTCTCCTCTCACTCCTTCAACCTTCATCTTCATCTTCATCTTCATCTTCATCTTCATCATCTCGCTCCCCTCCAATTTCATTCTATAACACTACTCCATGTTCCTCTAATTTCAAAAGGAAAAAAAAGGGGGGGGGGGGGGGGGAAAAAAAAAACGATCTTTTCTCAGGATCCTTCTCCCGCTTCCGCGGCGGCGACCAGTCCCCGCCGGCAAACCACACCATCGAGCTCTCCGATGCCGGCTCCACCGGGGGCGTCAACCTCGATCGCTTCTTCGGCGACGTCGAAACTGTCAAGGACGAGCTCGCCGACCTCGAATCGCTGTACGCGCAGCTTCAATCCTCCCACGAGAACAGCAAAACCCTACACAACGCCAAGGCCATCAAGGAGCTCCGATCGCGCATGGACGCCGACATCTCCGCCGCCCTGAAAAAGGCGAAAGTGATCAAAGTCCGCCTCGAAGCCCTAGACCGGTCCAACGCCGCCAATCGCAGCCTCCCCGGGTGCGGCCCGGGCAGCTCCTCCGACCGCACCCGGACGTCCGTCGTGAACGGGCTGAGGAAGAAGCTGCACGACACGATGACCCGATTCAACGATTTCCGGCAGAGAATGGGGTCGGAGTACCGCGAAACCGTGCAGCGGCGGTACTACACGGTGACGGGGGAGAATCCGGAGGAGAAGGTTCTAGATCGGCTGATCGAGACAGGGGAGAGCGAGACGTTCCTGCAGAAGGCGATTCAGGAGCAGGGGAGGGGGCAGGTGATGGAGGCGATTTTGGAGATCCAGGAGAGACACGACGCGGTGCGAGATGGAGAAGAACCTGAGGGAGCTGCACCAGGTGTTCCTGGACATGGCGGTGTTGGTGCAGGGGCAGGGGGAGCAGCTGGATGATATCGAGAGCCAGGTGAGCCGGGCAAGCTGCATCTTGAGGGGGGGAACCCAGCAGCTGGAGGTGGCCAGGAAGCATCAGAGGAATAGCAGGAAATGGGCGTGTTTTGGGATAATATTGTTGTTCGTTGTTATCATGATCATCATTCTCTCCATACGCCCCTGGGAGAAGAAGAAGAAGAAATGATGAGGATGACGATGGTGATGCATTCTTCATTCAATTCATATATATATATATATATATTTGTTTGTGTTTTCTTTCTTTTATTCGTTGGAGAATTGTTCATCTGCACATTACTATCTTTCTTATTAATTCATTCATTCGTTTGTTCCTTTTCTACTTTCTTCACCACTCATCCATCTCCAAAGAAACACTTGTGGGTTTTGGGTTTTATAAAATTTTCATATTTTTAAAATTAGATTTAAATCTAGTTCGTTTATTTTAACTATTTTAGTGGTTTGTGTTTTCTTTACTTTTAAAAATCTTGAATTGGTTTATTAATAATCTATGGGTTTGATTTTAATCTTTTAAATCCATTTGGTTTCTTTACTTTTTTTTTTTTTTTTCTTCTCACAAAATGAGAGACTTGATTGTTCTTTTTCATTCTTGTAAAATTAGGGTGGCTTTTACCAATTTAGTCAACGACATTGAAACAACCAAGGGTAGAGAGTATATAGGTAAAGATAATTGTGATTAAGTAGGGTGGTGGCATGATAATATGTATAGGGGCATGAAATCAAACAATGAAAATGTTGCAGAAACAGGGGAGGGGAAGTCTGTTGGACTTTGGAGTAATTATTTTCTATTAGAGCTAAATTATTATTTATGACATTGAATAAGGGTCATGTAAAAATAATTAATTAATGCAAGAGATTTGAAGATGGTAATTGGTAAGGATGAGGGGATTGTGTGGATTCTGGAGGAATGGAGTTGAAGTTGATGGTAGTAGTACTCCACTCCCCCCACCTCATTATTTTGTTATTTCATAAATAAATTGGACATTCTGTTATTTCTGTTGTCATATTTCATTTTTCAGAAAACGCCAAAT
Source organism: Plectranthus barbatus (assembly GCA_026898455.1). Classification (NCBI taxonomy): domain Eukaryota; kingdom Viridiplantae; phylum Streptophyta; class Magnoliopsida; order Lamiales; family Lamiaceae; genus Plectranthus; species Plectranthus barbatus. The sequence continues at coordinate 15,642 of JAPKLW010003248.1, forward strand.
ACATCTGCATCATGCAGTTGCTTTTACTACTCACTAGTCACTATACTCTCTAATAGGATGGATAGCTACACTAGTCTTTCTTTCAACTACATTATGATTTGAATTTCATTCCAACAAAAGGTAAATATTTGGAGCTATATTTTACATTTACAGAGACAGGATTTCCTTGATCCGAGATAGGTAGGGATGTCAATAAAACCCGAAACCGATGGGTCGGCCCGAAACCGGTGGGCTAAAATGCGGGTTAGGGTAAAAAATTTTCAACCCGAAATTATTTTTAACCGAACGGGTTGAACCGGACGGGTTGGCGGCCCGAACGGGCTGAGCCCGGTGGGTTGCGGGTCGGCCCGTAGGTCCGGCAATATTTAATAATATATTTAATAATTTATTATTTATTATTTTTAATATTATTTATATCCTACTATACCCATTAATTATATACCTAATTTCCTAAACCTAATTTTCCGTCACACAAAATCTCATCAATCTCTCCCAATGACGTAGTCCTTTACCCTCAAATCGAAAAATTTCTCATTTCTTTCTCTTTCAATGTCTTCCACTCGTCACTCTCCTAATTAGCGTACCTACTCATTTCTTCCTTTCAAGAACCTTTAGCCACTCGTTGTTATGTTCACCCAAGTGAAAGCTATATTTAATTTTTTAATCATTATTTTATCATTTTATACGTTGAGAAATGTACTTCTATTACTTAAATTAGTTGGTATATAAGGATTGATTTTTTTTTCTTTTCAAACTATGATTATCCACTATCTCTTTTTTTTTTTGCAAAGATATTGATATTTGATGTCTTTTATTTATGTTGGTTCATCATTTTCTTTTTTTTTATTTTGTTTTAGGGGTTATTAAAATATTTTAAGAAAATCTTTACAAAAATAAACTCGTAAATATTGCCAACCCGACGGGTCAGCCCGAAAACCGGTGGGTTAGGGTTAGGTTCAAGAATTTTTAGCCCGATAAAAATTCAGCCCGATTCAACCCAGACCGAATAGCCCGCAGCCCGATAGGGTTAGCCCGAAACCCGACGGGTTAGCCCGATTGACATCCCTAGAGATAGGTAATCATTGTGGTTTTCATTTTCACCCCCTTAATTAAGAATGCCTTACATTTATCTCACTCACCCCTCCCAGTTTCTTGAAATTTGGACCATCATACACAAGCCCGCCCCCCTACGCACTTCCCTTATTTTATTTTAATACTATTAATCAGCACACTTCACCAACATTAATCATTCACAAATCTGGATGAATCAACAAATTCCACCACTTATATATACATATTGAAATTAAAAACCGACTTTCATTGATTACTCAAACGAACTCAAAATTAGTGTCCACCATTTTCACCTCCCCTAAGTTTGTGATTTTTCTCCTTTGGCTCAAAAAACTAATTCTACTTGAGCATTGTAATCTTCCATATTTATTTATATTTGATTCGTAGAGAGTAAGGTTATCGTCCTTACCGAGGCGTTTGCCCCCACCCCACTCCCCCTGCGAGCCAATCACATCACGCCATGTGTTCCAAACACCGACACCGAGCATTAGCCTCCGGTGTAGTTGTATGTAGTCTCTCTCGTCCTTAACGGGCCCGAAACCTTCCCACACGTGCATGCCCTTGCCCCCCTAGCTAGCTCCATTCACATATATTTGCTTTCCATTTCTCCCTCACCATTAACTGCAACCCTTCTCTCTCCCCCTCCAGTACTGTTCAAACTTAGAGAGAGAAAGGGATTGATTGATTCTTGATGATTCAATCCATGTATGTATATCTCTTGTAATGGAAAGGGGATGGAAGCCTAACATCGAGCCATCTCCAGCATGCCCGCGCTGCGGCTCTTCCAACACCAAATTCTGCTACTACAACAACTACAGCTTAACTCAACCTCGCTACTTCTGCAAAGCCTGCAGAAGGTACTGGACCAAAGGGGGCTCCCTCCGCAACGTCCCCATTGGCGGTGGCTGCCGGAAGACCAGGAGAGGCAAATCCATACGCCCCGCCGCCTACAGAACTATTCATGAACCGAGCTGCTCCGCCGCTTCAACTACCATTGATCTCGCAGCCGTTTATGCTAATTTCCTCAGCCAGCCGACCACGCTCTCGGAGCTCCCTGATGGGATCGTGATTCCTCCCGTTGAGTTCTCGGGATTGCAAATGAATCATTTGAGCTCGTGTTTGCCTCAGGATAACAGGGGTTTCGAATGTGGACCGTTTCTTGAAGGAGGTGGGAATACTTCGTCGACGTTTATGAATGCGGGTTTTGGAGGTGTGAATGTATTGCCGGGGGGCGAAGCGGAGGGGATGGCGGCGTGGCCGAGTTCAGAGATGTTACTGCACAACCAGATGTGGCCGTTAGGGCAGGAAAGAAGTGGAGGGGAAGTTCAACCTGCGTTACAGAATTTGAGTGGAAACATAAGCCCTTTAAGTAGATTCAATATTGAAGCTATTTTCAGGTCTTGATTTATGAATTTTAAGATAGACACCCTCTATATAATACGCAAACATATACATGTATATGCATAAACTATAAATCTAAAGTTGCATTATCCAAACATTTTGAGTTTAATTTGTGGCGATAATTGAAATATGACATTAACTATTTATGTTTAGCAGGAGATATATTATTAAATGTATTCCACATCTATTGTAGCCAAAAGTCCGGATCACTTTATAATGGGAGAAATCCCTCTCCTCACACCTTCGTCCACATTTTTTATGGGATGCATTTTGTTGAGGTTCGATTTGTGATTAGATAGGGACCTTCAGAATTTATTATAAATTAAACGAAAATACAACCGACGAGGTATAACGAAAGAAGAAAAAGGTACGCCGTGAGCTTGAAATCGCTAATAAGATCTTCTAGGTGCGGTTAAGTGTGCAAGTGCATATAGCCTAAAAAACATGTCCCAAAATGAACTCTCGGCATCCCTTTTATAGGCCAAGGGAAACTGTTACAACCCTAGATATCTTTCCGGGCGGCTTCGTGATTTGAGGTAGACCGCTGGTGTAGGCCGTTGAGCTTTCTTTGGGCCTTATCGGCTAGGGTTGCTGCTCCATGATGGGTTCGTCCATTGGTGCGCGAGAAGCCCGAATGTGGTTCTGATTTTGGGGGCTGTTAGCGCGTGACCTTGTAACCGCTCCCGAGTTTAGCTCGTCAGTGGGTTTGAGCCTGCTGCTTCTTCGGAAGGTCGTACACGAGCATTAGAACTTCTTATTCATTCTTTGTGGTAGGGGACCTGGAGCTGGAGAGGGTCGTGCTACCATCTGGGAGCCGGATCATGCCTATAGCTGGCTGGACCCATCTTGGGAATTGGGTTTTGACGGGCCGTAAAGGTTTTGTTACGCGGATTCCTCCTTGGGCTGTCGTAGTCATTATCGGGCCTGGGCTTAGCTCTTATAGCCCAACCATTTTTGGGCCCAACAATAGCCCCTTCGGGCTTGGAGTTGAGTGTACGAGGGAGACCCCAAGGTTGAACAGTTGGGTCCCACCCGCCATATGCAAGTGCTCAGAGCGCGGAAGTTCTGAGCTCCTCGTGAGGAGGCATCGGGATCCTAGGAGGGGACCTCGTGAGGTCCCTATCTTCTTTAGGTGGTCGGTTCCTCGGAGGTGAACTTGACGATCATAAGATCCAGTCTGGTGGATTTTACGTGGAGGTGCAAGTAGCTCCATGAAACTATTTTGCGGGCTCAATTTATGAGTCCGGAACCACGGGATAGGAGGGGGGGACGTCCCGTAGGATATCCCGCTTTATGGGAGCTAGGCTCTCATGTGCAACGCTCTGTGCGTCCCCGTGAGGAGCTCATGCATGGAGTTTTTCTTGATTCCTAATGAATTTATAGATCCCAGGGTCTTTTGAGAGGAGTGGACCCTTGGTTGGGTTTTGGATTTTGGGGCTTGCGCTTAACCGGATCGTGCGGGTTGGACCCCAATAATCAGGTCGCGCCTTTTGAAAATCATGCGTGGGAGTCATTACCGATTTTGTCGCGTAGTGATGGCATAACCATAATTACGTGAAAGTTGGAGGGTGGTTTTGCGAGGTACTTGGGAGACGAACTGTCGCCTACAAAAAGCATGTCAAATCACACTTCTTCTACATCATTCATTAGAGCTCTCATTTTCTCTTCCCTGGTGCGTTCCCTGGCAATTACAATCTTTCTTTGTGCTCGGTTTCTTGGCCTGAGGTTAGTAGCCTTTAACCCCGTCCGATCGTCTTAAGTTATCCCTTGCTGCCGTTTGTTCTTGCGTTTGTGGTGGTAGTAGGGTTCTTGAGTAGGGTTTTTGGGGATTATTGGTTGGTTCTTCTTTAATGTTGTCTCAGTCCGACTCTCAAAATAGGGGTAGTAGTTCCCCTCCATTGCTCTTTGGGTCTCCGTCTACTGACCCCTCCTCCCCGGAGGAGGCAGGCTCTTTGTCTTTGGGTAGGAGTCTCCTAGAAACTGATCTGGGTGGTGACGAAGGTTCCCCCTCCAAGCAACCCATTGTTGAAGTATCTTCGTCTTCCGGCGGGAACCGCCAGTTCAGTCTGCAAGGTCTAGGACCCGTAAAGGGGTGACGCCAAAAAGGGATCAAGTTAGGGATGTTGTTTCTTCGGTCTTTGTAGGTTAGCTAGTAGAGGCGCTGGAGCTTTCCGCTAGGGTCCCCCCTGGGTACAGAGTTCCTGATGGGTTTTGTATACTGAAAGCATTTATTATAATGAGTATACAACGGTTTATTTCTCCTATCTGTTAACAATCTTACATGTATGAACAATGGTATTCTCTTGTCTCACCGATAGGGACGATCATACGGCATGTTGTCGATCGTAGAAGACAGCATGATCACTTGACCTAGTGAGACATAAACCTGATCACAGCTAAGACAGCGTATGAGGATACGTTTGTCCGGATGGTTGCGGCATTGTCGGAATAAGTAGTCTGTCTTGGTTACTTGACATACTGGTACGCAGAGGTGGCGTATTGATGGACCGCAGTGAGATGTATTCGTCTGTCTGACATCAGTGAATACAAGATCTCGTTATATTGATTGAGTCCAAACCCTAACGAAGGTTCAGGGGTTTGCTCGGGTTGACTATTGCTTTGACTTGCCATGATGGAGAGCCTAAGTAACGTGCTTGTATATCCGCATCTTGGGTAACAGTGGTTCGTGTAGTACCGCTTGAGATTGGGTTTAGGTAACCATATCCGAGTAATAGGATGGGGACATTCCCTGAGGAGCTCAATGACATTCATCGTGCCAAAGTCCTGCAGGCTGATTAAGTTCAGGCACGAGTGATAAGGATTGAGTGGTACTACTCAGGAATTATAAGATATTAATTTATTGTAGTTAGAGCTTGTCAGAGGCTCCAATTAATTAATGGATGTCCGGTAACCTTAAATATGGGGATTCTCAACTAATGCATCCCGTTCTCATAACGTGGTAATAAAGGGGTAGGTCAGTATTAATTCTGTGGTGAAAAAGAATTAATATTAATTAATTAATTGTGTCCTGGGTTGTGGACATGGGAATTAATTAATTTATAGGCCCACTTTATTATTTGCATTAGATCCCAGGTCTGGCCCAAATAAATATGCTTAATTGAGCCCAGGAGCCCATTAGGGTTTACAACCCTAGGTCTATAAATAGACAACTCTCTCTCATAAGTTGTAACACAGTTGAAACACACTAAACCTAGGAGAGAGAGAGGGGGGCGCCGATTTTAACTGGAAGGGAGGAGAATTTCGATTCTGGTCCTGCTCAAACCACAAATCTACAGAGTCCTCACTAGTAGTAGATCTGAACAGCATTGGGATACAGATCTGAAGACCTGATCTGGAGAACATAAATCTTATTTCTTTTCTTTTTTATTTTAAGAAATTAGATTTCTAATTTCTGATTCCGCAGATAAAATCGAATTGCGTGGTTGAATTAAAGTTGGAAATTCAAACGCAAAAGATCGGATCAGACTCGACGGAATTACGGTAATCCCTCAATCCACAAATCTGAGTATTAAATTCATAGGAGCATGCTAGGGTTTATTATGTATTTAATTATGCACAATACCCATAAATCGATTCCGTTCAAATTGGTTTTGGTGATTCGGTTCATGGGAAAACCCTACAGTTCCATCGATAGAGGAGCGGTGTTATGCTCCACCGGTGGGTTTTGTAGCATTCTATCTGTCTATTCTAGAAAAAGGGGTCGATCTTCCCCTCCATCCTTTCTTTTGTAACGTGTTGAATTCCTATGGCTTGTACCCTTTCAATTTGTCATCGGTGAGCTGGTGGTTGATAAGATAGTATTTTACCAACTTATCTCTTTGTTCTTTGACTAATTGGGTGATGTTTAGATTATTTTACGTGTCTTTTTGTGCATGGATTGGCTTTTGTGCTCGTAATGTCGTGATTGGTGAATTATGCAGGTTTTTAGTCGAAAACAGGGAAGAATCAGAAATTGCTCGAAGTTCCAGGTCCACGTCAATCGACGCCCAGGGCACATCGATCGACGCAGACGTTCGAGAGGATGATTGACGAAGAGGATTAAAGGGAGATCGATGCAAGACGCGAATACCAGGTCCACGTTGATCGACGCAGGATGTGCGTTGATCGACGCGGGTCCTTCAAGGCCATCGATCGATGCAATTTCTCCATCGATCGACGCGGCGTCGGGAATTCCTAATCTGCTCCTGATTTGAAGATAGAGACATATCTAATCCTAGATAATGTTTGATACATCTATCACTACAATAAAAGACCATGTAAAATTCAAAAATTAGTGTGGAAATCTGTGGAGAATGAAGAGAATTTTAGAGTTGAAGATTTTAGAGGTTTCCAAGAGTTTTTAGGTTTTATAATTGAAGACAGGTTTTTGTGGGAAGACATCTACACCCAAGTTTTATGCAATTCATGTTTTTCTTTATCTCTGATAATTCTATTCATGAATATGTGTAACTAAATCCCTTCTCAGATTCTAGGGTTTCGAACTATCAATGTACGCATGTTTGATTAATTGAATTATTTTCCCTTTCCCATCGTAGTTTGTGAAATCTGTGCTTATTTATAATCTTGAGTTTGCTGGCCACATCTTAGGATTAATTAGTTGAGAACTTGAGACGTAACTGTAATAGTTTTCAATGGAAAGAGTTTTCACAATATAATTTGATTTCTTGTCTGAGCAGAAGGAGATAGATTATAGGAATAAATCTGTTGATTTTTGGAGTTAGTTAATTCATCTTGAGACCGAGCGGAGATAGGGAATTGACTAATCTACTTTATGAATTTTCTAACAAAGAAGTTCATAATACATTTCTGATGTTTCACTACAAAGAGGAATTAAATTGGGAATTAATCAATTCATTCATACATGTCATACTTGATAGGTAGATATCCCTGGAATCTGTACTTCTCATATCTATTTCATCAAAAGTCTTTTATTTTCCTGTTTAACTTTAAGTTGCAAGATTAGTTTTGAACAAAACCAAAAGTTTATTTTCTTTCCTAACCAGTATTTTGAGAACCTATAATTTTAGTATTTAAGATTTTTCGTTATTTCTTCTGATAACTCCCTTTAGGAGTTATTATTTTAGTGTTTTATAGGTGTCTTTTATGTTCTTTTTAGTGTTTCTAACTCGTTTTAGGTTGTTTTTGTGTTGTATTTATCATTGTCTACATAGTGTGTCTTGTATAGTTGTGTTTTGCTGTTTTTAGTTGTTTTGCAAGGAAAAGGAGTGATATTAACCAGGTTTCATGCCAAAGAAGTGAAGAGCAATCCGCTGAATGTTATGCTGCAGCATAGGAGTAGCATTATTGGGAGCAGAGAGACTGCACCAGTGGGGACCACCTGCAGACAGAATCAGCATGCTTTTCAGATTCTGTCTCAAAAGTTGGACATGTGTCAACTGTTAGAGCCATCAGAGTCAAAGGGCAGGATGGAGAGCCATGTGTAGGATGGAGATTCATTGGAAGTAAAAGGAGTGAAGATATTTTTTGAGAGCAAAGAGAGAGAAAAAAATAATTCAACAATTATTCTTCAACAAGCCAAGTTTTTAGAGGGAGGAAAATTTGAGGGCTGCAGCGCAGAGATGGAGGAAGAAGAAGAGCAGCAGTTGGACACGTTGCTGCTAGTTTTTCTGCACCTCTAGTTTATATTTGTAGTTGATAGATGAATGATAGTTGGATTTTAGCCATTTTTATTTATTTTCTTTTTAGTTTGAACATGAGCTAAACTCCTAGTGCTTGGGTTGTTGACTGGTTTATTTGCATGAATATATGTTAAAGCTGTTCTTGTTTCAAATCTGGTGTTTGATTATGATTTTGGTTTGTTTGATTCCTTAAACACGACGGTGGCAAGGAATATTTCACCTAGGGAGACCGAAAGGAGATCTAGGCTTAGGAAGTCATAATCAATCTTGAATTCTTATGTAGACATACAAAGAACTTGAGACTTGTAAGAACCCCTGTTTTGATAATTTCATTTGAAGATTAATTCTATCATAGACATATGAAGACTAATAAGAAAATGCAGATCTAGTAGTGTGAGAACATGCTAGGCAGTGTAGAGAGAGGTTACAAGACCCAGAATTGATGTCTAAACCATGCTGCAGCATATAGGAAAGTAGATAACCAAAAGTTAGCAACCCAAGTGTTTTTCTCGCTTTTTTAAACCGTATTTCTGAAGTTTTTACGGTCATAATTTGGTAAGAATAGTTATTAATCATTTTAGCTTTAATTGGTTTTATCATTTACGCATTTATGCAATTTTAGTTTAGAAAATCATCACACAAACCTATTTTGCAAGCAATATTATGTGCACGGCTTGATTAAACACTCTCTAGGGTTCGATATCTGGTCTCCTAGACTATATTACTTGTCGATTGCGTATACTTGCGCATAGTTATGTAGTTACCCTGCTGCAGCAACATCTTCCCCATGGGATTCGATAATTTATTTGCCGCTTTATTATTAGCTTAGCTAAGTCACTGATAAAATAATTTGGCGATCAAATTTTGAGTTGATAAATTAGTATTTTTACCAACTTATCTCTTTGTTCTTTGACTAATTGGGTGATGTTTAGATTGTTTTACGTTTCTTTTTGTGCATGGATTGACTTTTGTGCTCGTAATGTCGTGATTGGTGAATTATACAGGTTTTTAGTCGGAAATAGGGAAGAATCAAAAAATGCTAGAAGTTCCAAGTCCACGTCGATCGACGCCCAGGGCACGTCGATCGACGCAGATGTTCGAGAGGATTATCGACGAAGAGGATTGAAGGGAGATCGACGCAAGATGCGAATACCAGGTCCACATCGATCGACGCAGGATGTGCGTCGATCGACACGAGTCCTTCAAGGCCATTGATCGATGCAATTTCTCCATCGATCGACGCGGCGTTGGGAATTCCTAATCTACTCCTGATTTGAAGATAGAGACATATCTAATCCTAGATACTGTTTGATACATCTATCACTACTATAAAAGGCCAAGTAAAATTAAAAAATTAGTGTGGAAATCTGTGGAGAATTAGGAGAATTTCAGAGTTGAAGATTTTAGAGGTTTCCACTAGTTTTTAGGTTTTATGATTGAAGACAGGTTTTTGTGGGAAGACATCTACACCCAATTTTTATGCAATTCATGTTTTTCTTTATCTCTGGTAATTCTATTCATGAATATGTGTAACTAAATCCATTCTCAGATTCTAGGGTTTCGAACTATCAATGTACGCATGTTTGATTAATTGAATTATTTTCCCTTTTCCATCGTAGTTTGTGAAATCTACGCTTATTTATAATCTTGAGTTTGCTGGCCACATCTTAGGATTAATTAGTTGAGAACTTGAGATGTAACTGTAATTGTTTTCAATGGAAAGAGATTTAACAATATAATTTGATTTCTTGTCTGAGCAGAAGGAGATAGATTATAGGAATAAATCTGTTGATTTTTGGAGTTAGTTAATTCATCTTTAGACCGAGCGGAGATAGGGAATTGACTAATCTACTTTATGAATTGTCCAACAAAGAAGTTCATAATACATTTCTGATGTTTCACTATGAAGAGGAATTAAATTGGGAATTAATCAATTCATTCATACATGTCATACTTGATAGGTAGATATCCCTGGAATCTGTACTTCTCATATTTGTTTCATCAAAAGTCTTTTATTTTCCTGTTTAACTTTAAGTTGCAAGATTAGTTTGGAACATAACCAAAAGTTTATTTTCTTTCCTAACCAGTATTTTGAGACCCTATGTTTTAGTATTTAAGATTTTTCGTTATTTCTTCCCCATGGGATTCGATAATTTATTTGCCGCTTTATTTTAGTTTAGCTAAGTCGCTGATAAAATAATTTTGCAATCAAATTTTGGCGCCGTTGCCGGGGAAAGAATAGAAATAATCTTACTATTAATTCTGTGATCGAAATACTGATTTAGGTTGTAATTTTCGTACTTTTATTTTGATTTTCGTAAGTTTTCGTTGTTCACGTCGATCGATGTGTGTTTTGCATCGATCGACGCAGTAATTGTGTCCGCGTCGATCGACGCCATTGTCTTTTCTTTTCAGAAATTTAGTTTTTGTTCTTAGTTTGTTTCGGTTTATTTCCAATTTTATTTCACTACTTCCTTTGCTGTACAGGTAGTGCATGAGTACAAGAGCTAAAGAAAAGACTCGCTCTATTATTAATTGGATATTGAAGCCACGTGTAGAAATATCCGATGGAATAAGCGTGCCCAACGAAGCTCGACTGAACAAATAATGGCAGAAAATGTACCACCGCCGGACCATGTGCCGCAGCCGATCGTCCAACCCGAGCCGATCGACCAACAACCACCTCCACAGATGCTGACCCTGGAGGAGCAAACAACAGTGTTTCAAGAAGTCCAAGCCATGAGGGCACAACTGCAGCAGCTGACTCTCAAGAGGAATCTTGAGAGGAACAATCGGAACAACCGGCACATTCGCCCCAATCCACTCTTTGAAGATATTCCAAGGGACGAAGATGAAGAAGATCAGGATCCGCCCGAGGAATCAGATGAGGATGAGGAAGAAGAAGCTATGCAAGCGCGGTATCGACCTCAGTTCAAAGAGAAAGACTTTAGGATTGGCATCAACGCCCACAACTTCGAGCTGAAAACCGGATTGGTGAAAATGGTGCAACAAAATCAATTCGGCGGAAGAGCAACTGAGGATCCATATGCACATCTCGACAAATTTCTGATGCTCTGTAATACTGTCAATATCGAAGGGGTCAGCAAGAGTGCCATCCGAATGCGTCTGTTCGCATTCTCTTTGCGGGATAAGGCACAGTCATGGTTTACTGCACTAGACAAAGAAAGCATCCGAACATGGACGGAATTACAGATGAATTTCTGGAAAACTTCTTTCCTCCGAACATTATCAGACAGAGAAGGAAGGAGATCATCCGGTTTGCTCAAAGACCAGATGAAAGCTTCTATGAAGCGTGGGAGCGCTACAAGGAGTTACTGAGATCTTGCCCAGGACATGGCCTACCTCCGAGCGAGCAAGCGGAAGCATTCTACGAGGGGCTCAATGAGAGGACCGTTGAGTTGTTGAATACCACACTGGGTGACACCATCATGATGAAAAGTGGGAAGAAGGCTATGGAATTTTTCCAAAAGATGGCCAACAACAACCAACGCTGGTCCTCGAGTCGAAGTCGCCCTGTGAAGGCTGTTGAGAAAGTAGTAGAGAAAAAGGCCGCTGAAGAACCTGATTGGGCAGCCGAGGTGAAGAAATTGTGAGAGGACTTCGCTACACTGAAGTTAGAAAAGGAAGTTGCTGTGATAGAGCCGGTGCAAGCTCCACTTGAAGGAGATTGTGCCGATGTAAATTTTGTTCAAAGGGGCGGTTATCAAAACAATTACCGTGGAGGATATGAGCAGCATAATCAGCCCTACAACTACAATCATGCTAGGAATTATCCGGGATTTTCCTATGCTAACCCTTAAGCTGCAGAGCAGCCACCACCTGGATTTGCGGTGCAAGATGGAGTAGTGGTGGAGAAGAAGAAGCCAAATCTCGAGGAGATTTTGGCTAAGTTCATGCAAGGGTCCACTGATAAAGTGAGCAAATTGGAGCAAGAAATCTCAGGCGTGAATACTAAAGTGGATCAGGTGCAGAAGCATGTGCAAATTATAGAAAACTAGGTCAGCCAGATTGTCGATGCCCTTGGAGCTCAACACAAGCCAGGACCACTTCCGAGCAACACTCAGGTTAACCCCAAGAATCAGAATCAGAGGAACCAAGTGAATGTCATCACTCTGAGAGGGGGAAAATTGTATTAAGGGCCAAAGCAGGCGAAGAAAGATACCCGGGAGGACGAAGAAGCCGAGCAGGTTGAAGAAGCCATTGCAGATGCAGCCCCGTCGATCGACGCGGGATCTACGTCGATTGACGCAGCTCAGAAGGCCCCGTCGATAGACGCTGATCCATGTCGATCGATGCCAGTTCCCAGTCCGCCGCCGAAAAAACCTCCTTTGCCATTTTCGTAGCGGTTTGCCAAGAAAAAAATGAACGAGAGGTATGCACGCTTCTTGGAAAATATGAAGAAGGTGCACATCAATATTCCATTGGTTGAAGCCCTGCAAGAGATGCCCGGATACATCAAATTTCTGAAAGACATGGTCTCTCAGAAAAGACCCTTCCTGGAGCACGAGACAGTCAACCTCTTCGAAGAATGCAGCGCCATAATTCAAAAGAAGATGCCGATCAAAAGAGAGGATCCGGGCTCCTTCACGATCTCTTGCATAATCGGAGGGGAGACCTTTGGAAAAGTTCTCTGTGATTCCGGAGCATCGATCAATCTGATGTCGCTGTCAATCTTCAAGCGGTTGGAGATCGAAAACATTAAGCCCACAACCATATCACTTCAGATGGCCGATTGATCAGTGTCTTACCCGAGAGATATCGTGGAAGATGTGCTAGTGAAGGTGAAGGATTTCATTATCCCAGCCGATTTCGTGGTGCTCGACATGGAAGAGGATCGGAACATTCCTCTGATCCTGGGAAGACCATTCTTGAAGACCAGAGGGCTATTGATCGACATTTGAGACGACAAACTAACATTCCGGGTCAACAATAAATCAGTCACATTCTCGATCTATAAGGCAATGCAGAAGTACAACAAAGGGAGCTACCAGGAAGAATGCCACATGATCAACTGCTTCGACCTTGTGATGTCTTCTCCCTTCGCCTCTCTCAAAAGTGAGCCGGATTTTCTGGAAAATTGCCTACAGCACTCGCTGTTCTCATCGACAAATTTAGAAGAGGCAGAAGATGAGATCTTGGATCTGGTCATGGAGCTGGATGTGTTCGGAGAGATAACTCAGGAAAAGGAGAACAAGAGAGAGCAACTACCAAGCCGGTACAACCAGAACAAGCCAGAAAAAAGTGGGGGAAAGCCCACGTCGATCGACACCATCAGCTCGTCGATCGACGCCACCGCAAAGTTCACATCAATCGATGTGAATTTCACATAAATCGATGCACGATGGAAGTCCGATCTAGAGTTTTCATCGACAGAAGCAGCGCAACGTAGAAAAGGGATTGTTGCAGTTACACCCACATCGATCGACGCCCAAGGCACGTCGATCGACGCAGACCTGGAAAAGCAGTCATCCAACTCTGATCTGCCGACTCTGGAACTCAAGACACTTTCGGCACACCTCAGGTACGTTTTTCTGGGTTCTAATGACACTTACCCTGTTATTGTCTCTGCCTATCTTACACAAGGGGAATTGGAGAAATTACTACGAGTTCTACGGAAATACAAGTCCGCCATTGGATGGACTTTGGGGGATATCAAAGGGATCAGTCCTACGCTTTGCATGCACAAAATCATTCTTGAAGAGGACACCACACCAAAGAGACAAGCACAGTGACGACTAAACCTTATCATGCAAGAAGCCGTAAAGAAGGAGGTTCTCAAACTCCTAGACCATGGCATGATATATCCGATTTTCGTTAGCAAATGGGTAAGCCCTACTCAAGTAGTAGCCAAGAAAGGGGGGATGCAGATAGTAAAGAATGACGATGGAGAGGAAGTTGCGACAAGACCGGTCACGGGTTGGTGATTTTGCATTAACTATCGAGCCTTGAACACCGCCACGTGCAAGGATCATTTTCCTCTTCCTTTCATTGATCAAATGCTTGATAGATTATCCGATTACCCTTTCTATTTTTTGCTTGATGGTTACTTAGGGTATAACCAGATAGCTGTGGCACCAGAAGATCTGCACAAGACTGCATTCACCTGTTCTTACGGAGTGTTCGCCTACCGACGAATGCCATTTGGATTATGCAATGCACCGGCAACCTTCCAAAGATGCATGATGGCAATCTTCCACGACTTGATCGAAGATATCATAGAGGTATTTATGGACGATTTCTCAGTTTTTGGTAGCTCATTTGATGTTTGTTTGCAGAATCTGGCTACCGTACTTAAGAGATGCACCGAGACAAATCTATGCCTCAATTGGGAGAAATGCTACTTCATGGTGTGAGAAGGAATCGTGCTGGGCCATCGAGTATCAGCTGAAGGACTAGAAGTGGACCGAGCTAAAGTGACAGCTATTGAAAAGATGCCACCGCCAACAAGTGTCAAAGCAGTCTGAAGTTTTCTTGGCCATGCTAGATTTTACAGAAGATTCATCAAAAACTTCTCAAAGATATCACGACCATTGTGCAACTTGTTGGAGAAGGATGTGTCATTTGTCTTCGACGACGACTGCCTGCAGGCCTTTGAAAAGCTGAAAAAGACATTTGTGATAGCACCGGTGTTGACTTCTTCGGACTGGAGTGAGCCGTTCATTCTGATGTGCGACGCCAGTGACTACGCAATCGGGGCAGCCTTGGGGCAACTGAAAGGAAGGCTCTTCCATGTGATTCATTACGCCAGCAAGAGCATGGATCTGGCTCAATGCAACTATACCACCACAGAAAAGGAGATACTTGCGGTTGTGTACGCATTTGACAAGTTTTGATCCTATCTGATAGGTTCGAAGATGATTGTCTACACCGACCATGCAACCATCAGATACCGTTCGCGAAGGAAGATGCCAAGCCCAGATTGATCCGGTGGATACTGTTGCTACAAGAGTTTGATTTGGAGATCAAAGACAGAAAAGGAAGTGAGAATGTGATCGCCGACCACTTGTCACGACTTGAGCCACCAGTCGAAGGGGATGATCAGCTGATGAGGATACGAGAGACGTTCCCCGACGAATAGATCTATGCTATTAAGGATTTGAGGGAGACATACGAGTCTAAAACACCATGGTATGCAGATTTTTCCAACTAACTGGTGGCTGGCGTTCTTCCACCGGACTCGTCCCCATATGCAAAAAAAGAAGTTTCTGCATGATGTCAGATTCTACTATTGGGAGGATCCCTAACTTTGGTGTAGATGCGCTGACGGTGGTATTCGTCGTTGTGTGCCTCAATCCGAGTGGCAACAGATTTTTAAAGCCTGTCATTCATCCCCTAGCGGCGGTCATCATTCAGCCAACTGGACGGCATTAAAAATCCTAGCGAGCGAATTCTATTGGCCATCTATCTACGAGATCTGTCGTGGGTGGATTACGAGCTGTGATCGTTGCTGGACCGGCAACATCTCGTGGAGGGATGAGATGCCCTAGAATCCGGTGATTGAAGTGGAAATCTTTGATGTATGGGGGATCGACTTCATGGGTCCTTTTCCGCCATCCCAAGGGTTCTCATACATTCTACTAGCGGTGGTTTACGTGTCACGATGGGTTAAAGTCGTTCCAACAGTCACCAATGATTCCAAAGTCGTCATCAAGTTCCTTCAGAAGCTCATGACAAGATTTGGAACGCCAAGAGCCTTGGTAAGCGATGGGGGATCACACTTTTGTAACAAATGGCTTGCCTCTCTTCTTGCTAGGTACGGAGTCAAGCACCGTGTTACCACCCCATATCACCCTCAAGGGAACGGGCTGACAGAGTTGTCCAATCGAGAAATCAAGCAAATCTTGGAGAAGACAGTGAAGCAAAGAAAAGATTGGGCAGCAATACTTGACGATGCACTATGGGCATACCGTCTCCATATCAGCTGATTTTCAGAAAGTCATGTCACCTCCCCGTCGAGATGGAGCACAAGGCTTAGAGAGCGGTGAAGGAGCTGAACCTGGATTGGAAGATGGCTGCAGAAGAGCGCGCCATGGCATTGAACGAGCTGGAAGACTTTAGGGATGAAGCCTACGAGAACAACGTCATATACAAGAAGCGAGCGAAGAGATTCCACGACAAGGGGATTCGCTCACATGTTTTTCAATCAGGTGACAAAGTTCTCCTCTTCAAATCCCGTCTCCGCTTCATGCCCGGAAAGTTGCAGTCAAAGTGAGCTGGACCATACACCGTAGTCTGTCAATTTTTGAACGGTGTAGTCGAATTGGCTGGTCAAGATGGGAAGAACTTTAAAGTGAATGGGAAGAACCTTAAACCGTACTACACCCCACTTCAAATCGGAGTGGTGGAGAAGTACTACTTGAATCACCCATAAAAGTACAGGTATTGTCGAGCTAGCGACATAAAAGCAAGCACTGGTTGGGAGGTAACCCAACAATTTACTGTTTTTCTTACTTCTGTTATTTTAATTCAGTCGAGTCGAGTCAATAGGAATTAGGATTGTTTTTCAGTAATTTTTCGAGTTCAGTGCTCTGTTCAGGTCTGCGTCGATCGATACCAGACTCACGTCGATCGACGCGAGTTTCTGGCCCATGTCGATCGATGCAGGGTGTTCACAGGCGCGACAGACGGGTTTAAAACCCAGTTTTATCTCATTTTTCACCACAACACACACACGCACGTCGCTCTCTCCTCCCCAAACACCCGACTTCGAATTTTTTTTCACATAACTCATTGCTAGAATCAAAGGTACTTATCCTAGATCCTTCCACTTCGATTATTTCATGTGTTTTGAATTATTTGAGCATGATTTTGATGAATTTGGACCTTGGAGCCCTAGTTTCAGTTTCTTGCTATTTTGTCGATTTCGTTGCAACTCTTCATGATTATTCGATATGGGTAGTAGTTTTAGTCGATATACTTGCTATTTGTGAATGTGTAGCACTAGAATTGGTTGAATACGATTCTAGCTAGTTTGGGGGTAGTTCCAATTGGGTGTGAGTTTCTATTCTTGTTATTTTGGGGTGAAATTCCTTCGATTAAGAATGCATTATGCCAAGTTTGGGTGTTAATTGCATGAATGTGGAATCAATTTTGCTTAGGTAGATACATTTAGATTTTAATTGCATATATTTTTGTGTTGATGTTTGGGAATTTTGGTGAAGTACTTGGATGAGCATTGACATATTTTTCCTACTACCCTTGCAGTGCATTATGGACTTCCGACCAACCTTTGCCAATAAGGTAGCAGAGAAGCGATACAGAAAATTCTCTAGTTCAGAACTCACTGTCCGACAGACTCTATACCCGTGCATAGAAGCGATGAACATGCTGGGTATTAAAGTTGATGTGGAGGCCCACATGGATGACCAAGCGGTGGCCGACTTATCCATCGCTTGTGTTGGAATTTTTGGCATCGCTCCATGTCTACGATGTTCAACCAAAGTCAGAGCCGACCACCATCTCTTTCCAACTTCTGAACGAGCATTATGAGCTGCCAAGGAATGAGCTTGAAGATATTTGGGGAGTCCCAAAAACTGGCATCGGTTTTCTTCCCCCGGATTTTGACATGGCCCGGTTTTGGAGCCAAATTGCAGCCGAGGCAAATGAGGATGTGCGAGAGTTTGATTCTGGAAACATGAAGGCATCCTCCATCGACAACCCCGTGTTCCGTTATCTTCAGCGGTGCATAGGGGTGTCTATCACCGGCCGGCATGAAAGTGCCAAAGTGAGAGTGGGGGAGCTCTACGCCCTCTACTGCATGCTGACGGGGGAAGAGTTCAATCTCGCGGCGTTGATCATGGACCACTGGAGGCACCAAGTCAAGGCCACAAAGGGCAACATTTGGAGCGGGGGATTGATTACCCCGATTGCGAAATACGTGGGGATCGACTTGGCCGACATTGAGGTGCTCGAGGACAACCAAGGACTCAGCACCTCGCACCTAGTTCGAATGCTGATGCTCTCACCCCGAGAGGGTGGCTGGTCTTTGAGGATGTCCAATGGGGACAAGTTTCCACTTCCGCAGAGGGCGCTCATGCACGTCACCAATTATCACTTCCGTGATAACTGGCTGATGAGCACACCTGCCCACATGAGGCTGATGGTTGGATCCCGTGGAGGAGCTGACACCTCCAGACTCCTACACCGACTGCAGACACAGCCGAACCAGAGACAGCTGAGGCCCCCCCAGCAGAGGATGCGGGGGATAAGGAGCCCGAGGATGAGGAGCACGATGGAGGAGCACAGGAGATTTCGGGCAGGACCGATGGTGCCTCGTCCAGCCACTTTGTGGGAGGATATTCTTCTTCCGAGATGGATCTGGCGATGATCTACCAGTTCATGCAGCAACAGGCTGCTTTACATGCGGCAGAGCACACCCGGCAGGCCAAGTTTCGCCAGCATGTGACCACGAGGCTCAACACCCTCGACAGTCAGATGCAGCGCCTCCTTCTGAATACCCAGCCTAACTCCGTCTACTTCCGCCGCAAGCGTGAGCGCTAGGACCGCCGTCGGAGACTTCCCATTTGGCCATCCACCGATGTGTTATGGAGGATCCTCCGGAGGAGGAATGAGGTACCGTTTCTCTTTTCCCATCTAACTTGCAAACTTGTCCACTCCTTAGAGTGAAACAAGTTTGGGGGGATGAGGATCGGAAAAGGGAAACGTTTGTATTGTTATTTATTTACTGCTTTATTTTATTTTGTTTTTGTTTTTATTTTTGTTTTTTCTGAACCATCACCATCCTTGTTCTTTTGCTTCAATGTGAACAATTGCTCTCTGCAAGGCTTTTCACTCAAATTAGTATTTTGAATTCTTGATTTGTGGCACTAGTTTTGAATTGGATAGTCTTGAGAATTGTTTTAGGAGCTTTTGAACATAGGGCAGTCGGAACTATTTTGATTATGTTGGTGTTGGGAAATATGACTTGTCTTTCCTCGAATGAGAATTGTTGATAAATAATTGAGATATTTGCTGATTGAGAATGAAAATCTGTGTGATAGAGTAGCCGATGATAGGAGCTGTTTTGCTTGATGAGTTGATCTTTGAAATATAATTTTTTGCATGATAACTATTCAAATTGGGTAATTGTTGAGGAGTAACAAAAATTTTAACCCTGTGTAAAAATTTGAGCCTTTCTTTTCGTTTGTTAAGTGACAAGGTTTTTATACTTACTTCCTAGAATTTGATAAATTTCGCTCTTGAGGTTGCTTTAAGTGTGGTAATAGGGTGAAAATGATTTTAGGCATGTTCTTTCGGAGCCCATCTCCCATACACTAACCTTTAATTTCCACTTGTAGCCCTTTTGAGCCTTGAATAAATTTTCTTTGATTAGAAGGGTTGATGAATAAGAGGATTTTGATTTATTGGAAGGTGTGAATTGTGGGATTGTGATGTGAGGCCATGTGCAAAAATAAGGGTTCCCATGGGTAAATTAAGAAAAAAAAAAGGGGGTGAACATTAGTGAAAGAAAAAAGAGAAGAATGAGAAAAAATCATATGTTTGTTAGTTCACGAAAGTTGAAACACGTTCTAAGGGACCCTAAAAATTATAAGGAAAAGAGAAGGAACAAGATTGTGCATAAAGAAAAAATTATGTGGTTATGACTTATGATATGCTTGGGTCTTTGGGTTTAATTGCAATATTTTGAGTCACTTAGCCAAATATATCCCACCTTTTAGGTAAGCCACATTACAACCAAAATAAGACCTTTCTGATTCCCTGAAAAGCCACACTAATAAGCAGTGTAGAGAAGAGAAATTTGTCAAACTTATGGTGAGGTAAACTAAAACCTTGAGTGAGTGAAGCACAAACCCTTTACTTCTTGAGCGATGAGTGCAAACACTGCCCGGTGAGGTTCCTCCTCAATAATTTAACAAGGAGAATTTGTTTGGATTGCATGATCTATATGAATAAGTGATACTTAGATTGCAAAAGAAGCTTGTGAGGCATTGCACACTTGTATCTGCATTTGATTTGATTTCTTGTCTGCGAATTGATCGAGGACAATCAATGGTTTAAGTTTGGGGGAGTTGATAAGTTAGTATTTTTACCGACTTATCTCTTTGTTCTTTGACTAATTGGGTGATGTTTAGATTGTTTTACGTGTCGTTTTGTGCATGGATTGGCTATTGTGCTCGTAATATCGTGATTGGTGAATTATGCATGTTTTTAGTCAGAAACAGGGAAGAATCTGAAATTGCTCGAAGTTCCAGGTCCACGTCGATCGACGCCCAGGGCACGTCGATCGATGCATACGTTCGAGAGGATGATCGACGAAGAGGATTGAAGGGAGATCGACGCAAGACGCGAAGACCAGGTCCACATCGATGATTCAGGATGTGCGTTGATCGATGCGAGTCCTTCAAGGCCATCGATCGATGCGATTTCTCCATCTATCGATGCGGCGTCGGGAATTCCTAATCTTCTCCTGATTTGAAAATAGAGACATATCTAATCCTAGATACTATTTGATACATCTATCACTACTATAAAAGGTCATGTAAAATTCGAAAATTAGTGTGGAAATCTGTAGAGAATTAGGAGAATTTTAGAGTTGAAGATTTTAGAGGTTTCCACGAGTTTTTAGGTTTTATGAT
>JAPKLW010003248.1:36400-46556 GCA_026898455.1 Plectranthus barbatus
GAGATAGGGAATTGACTAATCTACTTTATGAATTGTCCAATAAAGAAGTTCATAATACCTTTATGATGTTTCAGAGGAATTAAATTGGGAATTAATCAATTCATTCATACATGTCATACTTGATAGGTAGATTCCCTGGAATCTGTACTTCTCATATCGGCTTCATCAAAAGTCTTTTATTTTCCTGTTTAACTTTAAGTTGCAAGATTAGTTTGGAACAAAACCAAAAGTTTATTTTCTTTCCTAACCAGTATTTTGAGAACCTATGTTTTAGTTTTAAGATTTTTCGTTATTTCTTCCCCATGGGATTCGATAATTTATTTGCCGCTTTATTATTAGCTTAGCTAAGATGCTGATAAAATAATTTTGCGATCAGTGATATATGGTGGGAACATTCCTAGTCTTCATGGATCAAGGACTCGGTCTGCCCTCCATCCGCGAGTGGCATTATTTTTATCGCCTTAACCTCTACCGATCGGGGTATTATTATGCTACACGGTGGACGGGGGAGAGGCCGCCACTGGTCACCGGTGCTCCCGACAACTCTTCAAGATGGTGGAGTCGGTGGTTTTTCTTGGAGATGGATGCGAAGAACCCTGAGTTTGTTCCAGTCGAGCATGATACTTTAAGTTGGTTCTTGCTTCTTGGGTTGCGTTTTAATTTGTTTGAGGTTGCCTTGATTTTGATGCATGATGATTGTTTCTGCAGTTTTGAAGCGGATAGAGCTCACGAAAGTGGAGTTGAGAAGGGTTACCAAGGCATATGCTACCGAGATAACCTCGTGGAAGGAGTTGAGGGAAGGGAGGTGTATTTCGGCAGACAACATCAGGTACTCAAACGGAAGGGTGGTGGATCTCCCAGCGATAATGAGAAGAACCAAATCAACTAGGGCAGCTCTTGCGGAAGCGTTGAAACTGAAGGAGAGGGCAAAAGGAGAGGCGGGCCAGTCGGAGAGGAAACGGCCCTCCTCGGGAAGACAGGCTAGCTCCCCTCCTCCCAAGAGGACGACGGTGGAACAGAAGGAGAGGCAGTCATTTGCCCGAAGTTAAAAGGAATCTCGCAGGGGCAGTGATAGGAGGGAAGACCAGGTGGTGATACCGATGTAGGATGATTGGGAACAGCACAGGGAGAGGAGGTGGAGAGCTAAAGAAAGCACGGATAAGGAGTCTCACGACCGGGAGGTCGATAGATCCCTGGTCCAACCTCCTCCTCCTCCTCTTATTCAAGGTCGTGCTGCAGACGTGGAGGTTTTTGTGTTGCGGGCCTGGTGATTGCTGACTGGCTCGGCGGCCCCTCCGGACATCTCGCTCGGACAGGCTATCCAGAGGGTGGCCAACATGGATCAGAAGGTCCTGGAGGTAATGATGAATTCTTCTTGCTTTAGGTTTTCTGAAGTTGGCTCCTTATTTAGGGGTTGTGTGCTGGTGCAGGGCGTGATGGATCTGCTGGAGTTCCACAAGGAGGTGTCCATCCACGTGAAGGAGCTTACGAAAGCTAAAACTGAAGGTCCTAGGATCCGCGAGCTGGTGGAAAGGGTGCAGGAGCTAGAGGGGGAGTTGGCTAGTTCCCAGGAGGAGCTGCGACGATGCCAGCTGGAGTTGGAGAAGGTGAAGATGGCATTGGCTGAAGTGAAGAAGGAGTTGGCCCGTGCTGCGGCGGAGGTCGACTCTCTCCGGGGGGAAATATGCACACTAATAGCTCAGCTAGGGTCGGCGCGAGAGGTGCTCCAAGCCCAGGATATCAACTTCAAATAGGAGCTGGGTGATCTGGACGATGAGATCGCTAGGCTGAAGCGAGGAGAGGGCTTGGACTACTCTACTATCGTCATGTCCGAGCATTTCAGCGAGACCTATGAGGTAGAAACGTGTTGACCCTTTTTTCCGTTCCTTCCTATTTTAACAACTCTGGGTTCTTCCGCAGATGATGGTAGGACAGGTGATGGGCAAAGTCCGCGGTCGCATTGCTCTCAAGTTTCCTGACCTGAACCTGGGCTTCCTGGATGAGCTGGAGGAGGAGGTCGAGCACAAGGAGCCATCCCCTGAGCTAGAGAAGGATGACCAGGAGGGTCGCAAGCCAGCCTCCACTGAAGAGGTTCCCCACCAAGCTCTCAATGTTGATAATCCGAAAGATGGGGACCAGTCAAGCCAGCAGCTCGACACTGCCGAGCCCTCCAAGTTCGCCGCCACTTGACCCTACCTGCAAAATCTTGATTCTGCTTACAAAAAACTTTAACTTCTGCTGAACCTTTTTAATATTTTCGAATTTCGTGCTTTTTTTATTTTGTTTGGTACTTTCGTTAAATAGTGTGTTTCGTATGAACTGCAGCCACCATTCCCCCTTGGGCGTTCAAGGGTGGTCCTTTTTATTTGCACGTGCTAGTTACTTTTATGCATGTTTTGTGGCATTTAAATTTCGTTCTTTCTATCGAAAAATATAGGAGAAAAATAGGGAGAGAGTCGTGAGTGTGGGCGATGTGCGCGGCATCGCCCTTCCGACGCTCAAGTTCGCATTTTGTATCGAAAGTAAAATAACAGATTATGAAGTAATGCATAAGTAAAATAGAATAGAGTGAGGGAGAGAGGCGTATCTATTGGGTCCCTCGTGCAGGACCCAAGAACGATTTCACTGGTATTATCGTTATGTGTTTGATATTCCAACTGTTGCATACGAGCCTCCCATCAAGGTCGGCGAGGCTGTAAGCCCCTCGTCCAGAGATCCCAACTACTGTGTACGACCCTTCCCATATGGGGGCGAGTTTTCCTGCTTTGTCTTCCTTGGTGTTTTGGAATACTTTCCTTAGCACCAGGTCGCCTTCTTGGAAGGTCCGCAGTCTCAATCTTTTGTTGAAGAATTTCTCTACTTTTTGTCGTCTTTGTGCAATTCGAGCATATGCTTCGTTCCTTACTTTGTCAATTAGTTTACAACCTATCATGAGATCGCGACTGTTGCTTTCTAGTTGGCAAAATTCAACCCTTGGGCTTCGTACTTGTGTTCATACGGTATCACGACCTCTTCCCCGTAGGCCAGGGAGAACGGAGTAGCCCCGATTGCTGTTCGTGGGGTCGTCCGATAGGACCATAGGACCCCGGGTAGTTCCTCCACCTACCGGGACTTGTGATCTTCTAATTTCTTTTTCAAGGTGTTGATGAGTGTCTTGTTTGTTGATTCGTCCATCCCATTGGCTTCGGGGTACCTTGGTGTAGAGAATACAAGCTTGACTCTGAACTTATCGCAGAAGGCTTTGGACTTTGCTACTCGTGAATTGTGCTCTATTATCTGTCCGTATCTCTCTCAGGACCCTGAACCGACACAAGATATGCGTCCATAGGAACTTTATGACCTATACTTCTCCCGTGTTTCTCAATGCCTCGTCTTCTACGTATTTGGTGAATAGTCAGTGGCTATGAGGATGTACTCTTTCTGAGCCCACCCTTTGGGTAATTTGCCTTCAATATCCATCCCCCAAGACATGAAAGGCCAAGGGGTGATGGTTGTGTGTAGGGGCTCAGCGCTTATACGGGAGGTAGCCCCAAACCTCTGACACCGATCGCATTTCTTGGCGAACTCCCTTGCGTCGTGATGCAGGGTTGGCCAATAAAATCCGGCTGATATTATTTTGTGCACCAAGGATCGACCTTCGGAGTTATTGCCGCAATCACCCTCGTGTATTTTGTGTAGCATTAGTGTTACTTTAGGCTCGTCGATGCACCTAAGTAGGGGCCCTTCAAGGGATTTTCAGTACATGGCGTTGTTTAGCATCGTGTACTGGGCGGCTTGCTGTTCGAGCCGTATGGCTTCGTTTCTGTCAGCCGGCTTGGTTCCGCTTAGAATGAATGTCACTATGGAGCCATCCACGATGACTCGGGGTTCGCGCTTACAGGTGCAGCTTCTGCCCTATTAGTGGTAATTAGTTGTTTGACCCAAGTGACCAGGATCGGCTTCTTGACGGGGGTTGTTATTGTGGTAGCCAGGCCGGCAAAGGCGTCGGCTACACAATTCTCCTCTCGCGCCACGTACTTGAGGTCATATTCCTTGAAGAACTCCTTCAACTGCTTTATTTCCTCGTGGTAGCATAGCAACCGGGGTTCTTTGACTTGGTATTCTCTATTGGTTTGGTTAACCACTAGTTGAGAATCGCTAAGGACCTCTAACTTCCTAGCCCCTAGTTCCTTGGCTAGGAGGGTTCCTCTGAGTAAAGCCTCGTACTCGGCCTCATTGTTAGTTGTATCGAAGTTCAGTCGTATGGCCCTTTGGAAGGTTTCACCCCAGGGGCTGGTCAAGAGAACCCCGCTCTATTGCCGTGGACGTTATTGGCTCCGTCTACGTGCAGGATCCAAGGTTCTTCTGATGTGAACTCATGGTCAATATGAGCTACCTCTGCCTCTGCTTGGGTTTGGAGGTCGTTTGAGAACTCTGCCACAAAGTCAGCAAGTACTTGCGATTTGATCGCGGTCCTTGGCTCGTACTCGATGCCGTATCCTCTAAGCTCCATGGTCCATTTAAGTAACCTGGCAGATAAGCTAGGTTTTGAGAACCCCGTGCGAAGAGGGTAGGCATTCACGACTTTGATGGGGTGCGCCTCGAAGTAAGATTTGAGTTTCCGAGCAGAGTTGATTAATGAAAGTGCCAAGGAGCTTGTTGTCTGGGTCCAATGGGGCTTTGTTGGCGTAGTGGACGGGATGCTGCATGGTCCATCCTCCCTCACGAGGACTGATCCTACAGCCTTTTCGGATACTGAGAAATATAATAGGAGTGTTTCCCCGATCTCGGGTTTAGCCAGGACTGGATGACTGGTCAAGTAGTGCTTCAGTTCCTCCAGGGCTTTGGCACATTTGTCAGTCCACTCGAATTTCTTTCCTTTCATTAGGATCTGGAAGAACAATTGAGTTTTCTCGGAATATTTTGCCACAAATCTGCTTAAGGCCGCAAGCCGGCCGGTTAGCTTCTGTACCTCTTTCGAGTTCCGAGGATGTGGGAATTTATGTATTGCTTTGATCTGGGTTGGATCCGCTTCAATTCCCCTCTTCGTGACCATATAACCCAGGAACTTGCCGAAGGATACTCCAAATGCGCACTTAGCGGGGTTGAATTTCATGTTGTACTTTTCAAGGGTTTTAAAAGCTTTGCGGAGGTGCCCGACGTGATCTTCAGCTTTGAGAGACTTTACTAACATGTCGTCCCCAATGAGATGTTCGAACATCTTGTTGACCAGCCTTTGGTACGTCGATCTGGCATTCTTGAGGCCGAACGGCATCACTTTATAGCAATATATCCCCTTGTTGGTCATAAAGGTTGTCTTCTCCTGGTCCGCCGGGTGCATCTGAATTTGGTTGTATCCTGAGAAGGCATCCATAAAGCTTAAGAGCTCGTGCCCCGCAGTTGCGTTCACGATGCTGTCAATATGAGGTAGCGGGTAGGGATCCTTAGGGCAGGCCTCGTTGAGGTCGGTGAAGTAGATGCATACTTGATTTTTGCCGTTTTTCTTCTTTACGACCACAATGTTAGCCAACCACGTAGGATATTTGACCTCCTGGACGGATCCGATGCTAAGGAGCTTGTTGTTCTCTTCATTGATAGCCTAATTCTTTTCGGGGGGAAACCTTCATCGCCTTTGCTGAATGGGCTTTTTGTGGGGATCAGCTTGCAGCCGATGGGTTATTACTTCCGGGTTTATCCCTATCATGTCCCTGTGGGACCAAGCGAAGACGCGCAGTTGGGACCGCAGGAATTGCACGAGCTCGGAGCGCACTTCCGGAGTGAGCTCAGCACCAACAAACGTGGTTTTTGTAGGGTTGTGATTGTCTAGTGGAACTTCTTCCAGTTCTTCGGGTGGTGTGGACTTAACGGATTCTTCTATAGTGTTCACCACTTTGAGACTGGTGTAGTAACATTTGCAGGATGTTGTCTGCTCCCCGTGAATGGTGTGTATACCCCATCTCGTGGGGAATTTAATCACTTGGTGGTAAGTGGATGGGATGACTTGGAGTTCGTGCAACCATGGTCGTCCCAAAATGGCGTTGTAGGCTGACGGGGCGTCCACGACCTAAAAGGTTAGATACAAATTCTCCACCGCAATAGATGAGGAGGCGTACATCTCCTAGCGTGTTTCTCTTTTCTTCGCTGAACTCGGTTAACTGGGTGATGTTGCCTATCAACCTGGACTCGGGAATGCCCATCTCCTTGAAGGCTTGATAAAATAGTATGTTTGCTGAGCTTCTGTTGTCCACTAAGATCTGGCGAACACGCAATTTGATATTGGCAGGGAGATGACTAAGGCATCATGGTGTGGATGGTGGATCCCCGGTGACTCCTCGCTGGTGAACTCGATGACTTCGTGTTCCGGGTTCTTGCAAGGAACCCCTCCATGTTTCTTGCGGCTCCGCAGGCTCTTTTAGTGGAGCTGAGGTTGATCCTACTCACTTCCGACCCTCCGGTGATGTAGTGGACGGTTTTCTCTGTAGTTGGGGAAGTCGGGACTTTGTCATCGTTCGGTTTCTTTCCGGGGTTGGTTTTTCCTCGAGTTCAGGTCTTCTTCCCCTTCGGCGATAGGTATTCCATGAGTAGGCCCTATTTTAGGAGCTCCATGACTTCAATCCGTAGTGCTCGGCATTCCTCTGTGCGGTGACTGTGGTCGTTGTGAAATTTACAAAATTTCTTGGCATCCCGGGGGCGGGGTCTGTTGCCATCCGAGGTGGCCACCTTACAGCCCCGGGCATCTGCTTTAGCACATTGTTTACGAGATCAGCAGGTGCGATGCTCAGGGTGTAATTGGGTACGTAGGGTCGTAGGGGGCACCGCTCCTTGGTGCCCGCACGTACGAGTGTGGCTATGCATCCTTCTTGTCATGAGGGTCGAACTTGTCGTCCCTTACCGATTGCCTCGGGCTGCATAAGGCGTTCCTTTGTGAAACCCGATAGGGTTCATCCTCTTCCCATTTTATACGAGCCCCAGCCTTGTTGAGGGCATCGTCGAGTATCAGGCAGGGGTACAAGGTCAACTCCTTGTAGAGATTGGAGTTCACGTCCAGACCCTTCCTGAAAGCCCCAATTGCGGTGGTCTGAGGGCAGTTCAAAATGTTTACTAGCTCCTTGTTGAAGCGGGCTACGTAAGAGCGCAGGGGCTCCCGCGGCCTCTGAATGATGGCGTAGAGCTTGTCGGAGTGCTTTTCCAATTTCTGGCTGCTGGCGTACTGCCTTCGGAATAGCTGTTCGACAAAGGTGGAGATGCACCCCCACGGGAGGCTCACGAACCACTCCAAAGTGGGTCCGGTCAAGCTAGACCCAAAGTTCTTACACATGTAGGCCTCGTGTTTCTCGGCTGGAATGGAGGCGACGAACATCTTTTGCTTATAAATCGCTATACGATTCTCCGGATCTATGGTGCCATCGTACAGGATGAAGTTCGGCGGGACGAACCTTGAAAAGATTTTGACGTTAGTGATGTTGGGTGCGAAAGCCAAATCCGCATAGATTTCCCACGCATTGTTCCTTTCCGGCAGGGGCTTGCCCGGGATGCGGGACAGTAGGGATTCGAAAAATTTCAAGCGACTCTCGATCGTGCTCATCGCCATGTTGGCCGCGGGGTGTTCCACTCCTCCAGCCCCAGTCCTAGGTCTTCCCCCGGTGTTGGGAGGGACGTTCTGGCCACGTTCTCTAATGTTGCGGTCGAACTCCACATTTAGGTTCCTATGAGTCACCGGTGGGCACCGCATGGAGCTTTTGGGGGTCGTGACCCATGGCTGAGGGTCCGCTATAGGCCTTGCTGCCTGAAGGCGTTGGTTCTCCTCGAACACTTCCCGATGAGCACTCATCATCTGCACCATCTGAAGGTTGATTCTGGCGATCTCCTGTTGCGTGTCACGAACCTGGTTCATGAGTTGCACCACGGTTGGGTCATCCATGGTCGACGGATGCGGCGGTGGGAAGCTTAGTTCCAGTTGCGTTGCACGGTGTTGTTCCATCCCGAGCAGGAGGTTCTGGAGCGCATTTGCTCGTGGTTGCGGGATCTCCTCCCGCTCCTGGGGGCATTCAGTGTCGGAGCTTATCGCTGGAGCGTGTTCGTCGGTCATACCTTGCAAAAAGAGCAAAATTATGTTCCAAAGGCCCCACGGTGGGCGCCAAATACTTGAGGTTCGATTTGTGATTAGATAGGGACCTTTGGAACTTATTATAAATTGAGTGAAAATATAACCGACGAGGTACAACGAAAGAAGAAAAAGGTACGCCATGAGCTTGAAATTGCTAATAAGATCTTCTAGATGCGGTTAAGTGTGCAAGTGTATATAGCCTAAAAAACATGTCCCAAATTGAACTTTCGGCATCCCTTTCATACGCCAAGAAAGACCGTTACAACCCTAGCTATCTTTTCGGGTGGCTTCGTGATTCGAGGTAGACCGTTGGTGCAAGCCATTGAGCTTTCATCAGGCCTTATCGGCTAGGGTTTCTGCTCCATGATGGGTTCGTCCGTTGGTGCGTGAGAAGCCCGGATGTGGTTCTGATTTTGGGGGGCTGTTAGCGCGTGACCATGTAACCGTTCCCGAGTTTAGCTCGTCAATGGGTTTAAGCCTGCTGCTTCTTCGGAAGGTCGTACACGAGCATTAGAACTTCTTATTCATTCTTCGTGGTAGGGGACCTGGAGTTGGAGAGGGTCGTGCTACCATCTGGGAGCCGGATCATGCCTATAGCTGGCTAGACCCATCTTGGGAATTGGGTTTTGACGGGCCGTGAAGGTTTCGTTACGCGGATTCCTCCTTGGGCCGTCGTTGTCATTATCGGGCCTGGGTTTAGCTCTTACATCCCAACCATTTTTGGGCCCAACACATTTAATATGGATAAATATTGAAAACAAATGATTGTACACCATATAAATTAACTATGCTTATTGTTGGGGCTGCAAAATAACTTGGAAAAACAGAAGCTCAATAAATTGCAAAGCTCATCAAAAAAGACTTGGCCCAAACTAAGGGACGGTCAGACGACAGACCGCTAGGCAAGGAAAACAATTCATTGGAGAGCAAGACGCATCCGGAGCAGGTCGACCAGTAAAGAACCACTCTAATCGAGCTGTTCAATGGTAAAAAAGATCCAGATAAGGACACAAAAGTTTCAGAAAGAGCGAACGGAATAAGCATTGCAACAACCCCTAAAAGTTCGGCAGACTATTCATAGCTACCTAGTGGAACACTCCAGAAAACCCCAGCTCTCCTCTAGGCTCTATAAATAGATCCTTGTTAGCCGAAAGTTGAAAACTAGCTCTTTTTAATCTCTGTATTTATTTCCGAAACTTAACTACCACCTTAACATTTAAGTTCGTACTATTTTGTAACCAGCTCGCTGGAGTTCGATCCGTCCAACTTTGTCATTCTAATAAGCACTCTGGTCTTATTGCTCTTGTGTTTCGTTGTTCTTATTTCATTTTGTGTTCTTTATTATGTGCTTTCGTACTGTTGCTTACGCATCAACATTGTTTGTAATCTTGTTATCCTGATTTCGGTTTCATGTCGCTCTCGTTATTTCGTTTAATTCAATTTATTATGATCACTCAGTTCTTGGGGCCATATCTGTACGAATCAAACCTCAACACTTATCATTATACTGATATACATAATTAACATTGATTGGTGCATAATCAATTATAAATACATGTAAACTTAGAGCACTCAATTACACATGAAAAGTTAAAATCAAAGATAATAGTGAAACAATAATCAAGCAAGATGAATCAATTTTGTGAAATCAGCAAAGCTCCAAGATTTACAATACTTTTAAAATTTTTCTACTTCACAATTAAAAAAAAAAAATCTACTCCTATAAAATTTATATCTTATATATACTAAAAAGGCAAAACCACAACCTAAAAACTTTTCCCCAAAAAAACTTGCTATATATAAACATAAAATATATTAGGTAAATAGTAATAATTATGGTATGTATTAAGTAGTATGATAGTATTTATAATTTGGAACCACCAACAAAAAACAATAACAGTTTTAATATAATTTAATTATATTAATTTAAAGAATAATTAAAATATCAATCTACAATAAAATTTAATCTGTGAGCAACAGTTATTAAAATTAATGTATATACTATGGTTATAATTAAAATTAAATTAAGATATTAATTATAAAGTGATATTATAATTAAACAACATTGTT
>JAPKLW010003249.1:0-19529 GCA_026898455.1 Plectranthus barbatus
CACCGTTAATATATATTCGAAGACCGTTAATAAATAATCATACTCACGGGATTTTTTTTTCAAGGTAGGTTGAAAACAAGTAGTATATCAGCAAAATAACTAAAATACGGACCTGAGGTTGAAGCATGGTCGACAGTCTTCTTCTTCAGAGCCATTTACTTCGTTTTTACTTTGGTACCTTCCAAAAAAAAAAAAAAAAAAAAAAATCGGCTTCGCAGAATTTCTTTCAAAAGAAGTTGAAGATTATAGATGAGGAATAACTTACCCCCTTTCGCGAATGGATAACAGAGTTCGCTCTCGGTTTATGGGTAGTTTGTGTTATTATGCCCGTCGATTTGATTTTTCTTTCCGGGAATCTGAAGCACAGGGAAAAACTGTTGACGACGGCGATGGAGAAATTGAACCGTCGCCCTAATTTTTACCTAGTCGAGTTTTGATGGGCGGTAAAAAGTGAAAATGTCAATTAAATGTTATTTTCGTGGGTTACTTAATTAATCATTGAATTAGTGGGACGTGTTTCATTAATGCGCCTAAAAATTCGCCGAAATATCTGGTTGTGAAATCCCCACGCGCTGTAAAAATACAATTATTGGACATGAATGCCCTTTTAATGATAATAAGAAAACGAAACAATGATATGCTTCAAGATTAAATCTAGGACGTTTATTTCCAAGATCTACGTTCAATATTTGGTCTTAGTTCAAACACTTAAAGGGGTTCAGCCATGAACGCACCCCTATATATATATATATATATATATATATATATATATATATATAGGGGTTCCCATGCTAAAAACTCTTATGTGCTAAATAAGAAAATATTTCGTCTTTTCATTTAGATGAAATCTATGGCTGATTTTATTTTTTTCATATTTATTATAAAACAATATATCAAAACGTGCACCACTTTTTTAGGAATAAAAGGATATATACGTAAACATTCTTGACGCACGATCTGCTGAGGATCGATAATCCCATAGGTTGAGCAAAATTCAAAGATAATAAATTATATTAATTATAAATTTCTATATCTACTAAAATCCCAATGCATACAAAATATTCGTATATCTATTCAAATCCATATGAAATTTTAATTCATTATCTATTTTTTTTGCATATTAATAACATTGATGAAACATAATAAATTAATTAAGCAAACTTAATATTTTAATTAATCAAGCATAATAAGTATAATACAAATAATAATGCATATGAGACATAATATGTTAACCAATCAAACATAATATTTTAACTAATCCAGCATAATAATTATAATATTATCTAAAACATATCAAAACACAAATAAATATAATCAAAAAGCATTATATAGTAACCAGTCAAGCATAATATATAAAATGATTAAGTATGTGTAAACTTAAAGAAACACATAGCATATATTACAAAACATATGAACAACGTAAACATAATACACTAACTAAATACACATTAAAATTACAATTATCATTATAAGAAGCATAATTAAGTACAAAGTAAAAAAAAATTAGAAATTAAAATATAATGATGCACGTGAAAATTACATATGCTAAAAATAAAGAATAGAAACATACGGTTTATTTGATGTCTTCCAGTGAATTATTAAGAAACCCATTACTTCATTAATTAAAAAAAAAATTGATTAGTAAAGTTAGCAGTTGTCAAATAACTGCTAAGATTTGAGTTTCCTAATTAGACCTCCCGTGGTGAATGAAAAGAAAAAAAAAAATGGAAGAATCTAAACCATCCATTACACCTAATCTAAGGAATAACCATCATTCTTATTTAGCATATTCATTCTTATTAGTATATGATCCATTCCCTATATATATAAATATATATATATATATATATATATAGAGAGAGAGAGAGAGAGAAGGGATCATATGCTAATAGATTAAAATATGCTAAATGAGAATAATTGTGAGCCATTAGATTAGATGTGATGGACGGTTATGATAATTTTTTATTATTATTATTTTTTAGTTATTGCATAAGGGTAAATTAGAGAATTTAAATGTTGCAGTTATTTAATAACCATAAATCTGAAAAATCTCAGCCTTAGATTTAATCAAAATCAATGGATGAAAATATTCCTATTTAACATATTTAATATTTTAGCATGAGATCCAATCCCTAGATATATATATATATATATATATATATATATATATTGTTCAACTACTCGAATTTGATAACATAGTTTAATACATAGATTATAGGGTAATCATCTTTGCCATCAGATCATCGAGAAATTATCGTGATTAAAAATATTTCAATCTTCGTAATAAAATAATTGAATTAATAACAATTTCGATTAACTTCCAAATAGATGTTGCAACGCCTCAGATCTAGTATGAGCTCACACACCCGAGGTTAGTTACATTATCCACAAATATTAATCGACTGATTCATTTTTTAGACATAGTTAATCTTAGAAATTGACTCAAATCTTTCATTGAGCCTTGTTCTCGCTTAAATGCACCATGAGAAATTTCTTAAACTATTCCAATCAGCCATGATCTAGTTATCTAATAAAATATTTATTTATATTTCATTATTATAAAAGCTCCAACCTAATATTATTTACTTATCTCATTACTAACCCAACTCAACTTAACTTTTTAATTAAAATATTAATTATTTTCTCATCCAATATAATATAGTTTCATAATAATAATGATAAGTAGATTTTCATAGACTATGAATTCATAATTTATTTCAAAAACAAAAATTACTATAATTAATAAAAAATAAAATATAAATATATCCGTTAAAAATATAGTTTTCAATTATTGTATTTGAAGCGATAATTTACAAATACACATCAATATATTTTAATTTATTTTTACAAATAATTTAACTTTACGGTCAACTTAAAAATAAAATAATAAAAATTTATTTTTTTAAAAAATGTCATTGTTGATTTCTTAATAGAAAAAAAAGGAGTGAAAAAAAAGAAAAATCAAACACAAAGATACTCTCTCAGTCATGTGTGTATATGTCATACAGGCAACTAGGGGTGTTTGAGGTTCGGTTTGGTCGGTTTCGGGAAAAAATCTCGGCCAAACCAATAAGTACGGTTTGAGATTTTTCCAAATAAAACCGGCCGAATAATTTAGCTAAACTAAACCGGCCAAATCATATAAAAAACGGTTCGATCCGGCCGGTTTTACGGTTTGAAATGAAACTTGTTCTAAATTTCAACAATGCACTATAATCTATATCTATAAATATATCAAAACAAAACCGAAGGGTATGTATGAAAAATATTATTATGTTAAAAAACAATTTGATGTACTAATTTTTTTTGCATAAAAATAGAGTTGATGTAACAAGTATTGATTTATTGTAAGGCTGTATAAGATGTTTACTTTATATTTATGAGATAATATATTTGCGAGTCATAAATAATATTTTTTCAACTATAAATATTATTTTTTTAAGATATATAACTTTGACAATATATAAATAAATAAATAATTCACAATAAAGTAATTAGAAAATTATCTATGTGAATATTAATAATAATAATAATAATAATAATAATAAGTACACATAAAAATAAGTATATCATACTTATATATTATATTACATTTGTAAACATTCATATTATCTTATGGAGTAAATGTTTTAAATGAAAAAAATAAAGATGGGTAGAAAGAGTATGGAAGAGGGATCAAACCCAGGCCAACACACAGAACCAAGCCACAATATCCAACTAATCTATTCACAATACTTAAAAAATATCTAAACAAATATATATAAATATGTATACGGCCGGTCCGGTTGAAATGGCCGGTTTGGGCCACCAAACTGGAACCGAACCGGTTTTGACCGGTTTCAAAATTTTCAAACTGCCAGTTTGAAAATCGAAATTATAACCGATCAAATAAATCCGATTTGGCCGGTTTGAACGGTTTCGGCCAAACCGCGAACACCCCTACAGGCAACCATAGGCTGTCTTCCAGCCAAGGTCATTCATTTTACACTAATTTTCTAATTTTTTAAAATACTTTAATTATTACTCCCTCCGTCCCGTCAGATTAGTCTATATTTCCATTTTCGTCAGTCCCACCAGATTAGTCCACTTTCCTAAAATGAAAAAAAAAACCTCTTCACATCAATAAAATATTAATTCCAACATTGATTTCTGTGCCGAAACCAAACTGGACTAATCTAATGGGACGGAGGGAGTATTTTATTTGATGACCAACTTAGTTGGTCACCATAGAAAATAGTCTTATGGAGTTGCTCATTTTAGTTCTTTATCAAATTAGGTATGTTTAACTTTAGAGTTTTTATAAAATGAATGTAAAAAAAGTGCACTATATTGATATGAATATTATATATAAATTTTTTCAAGATTTCCTCAATTGTATAGTTTTGAAATCCTTCTCATTTTGGTAGATTCATTTTATTCATCCTCCACTCAACTAATAAAAATTTTATGGAAATCATTTATTGTTTGTTCTTCTTTGCACGTGATCACTATTTGCTCATTCGATCGTAATTTGCAAAATGGGGTGATAGGATATGCATTTAAAAAGAATGATGGTTGTAAACAAAATATAACATAAGTAGTTGAGATGAGGAGTAAAATGATATTACTCCCTCAGTCCCAAGTAAATCGTTCATTTTTTTCGAGCACGATAACCAAGGTTTGTAAGTAATAGAGAATGAATATTTTATTAATGAGCACGAAAAACTTATTATTTTTAAAAATTGAATTAATATCGCGGACAAACGAAAAAGGAATAATACACATTTTACTCTGGAGAAAGTATTTGATGACAGAAGAAATGAGATAATATATAATGATTGCAAATCACCTGGGTTGACCACTATCAATGGCAGAGCTCTGGATATCCATCCATTCTTCCGCATCAATATTAATACAGCTCGATGCCAATCAAATCTTGCCAGAAATTATGATGACGTATCATCGCATCACTAAGATATAAATTTGATGATGTATTTTATAAGTTTTTTTTATAAATTTAAAAAAGGATGTTTTCTTTTGTGATCATCATAATTCACAATCCTAATAAATGTGGAAAGCCAAATTTGCTGTGCATATGCAAAAGAGCAGAGAAGCTATATATCCAAGGGAGATGCGCAATACGACGTCAATCAATCCCTTCCTTTTGACAAATTGGCCAAAATTAAATAATGCTAACATCACTCATCCTCTCATTTCAAAACTGATTAATAATAATAATAATAATAATAAAATCTTAAAACAAAGAATATTATATAAAACATATATACCATTAATTTAAACAAAATACTTTGTCACCTTTATCATGTAATTTTCCAAATAAAATATGCATAATATTATTAATAAGACAAAAAATAGAAAATGAAGTTGAAAATAGGCATAAAAATTCAGGTTAGGTAATGCATAGAGAATAATAATCATATATATGCAGATGGAATAATTACACATATACATCAGCATTACTATCATTAAAATTCATTAGCACTTAGCAGAGAGATGTGATAGAATGGTGATGGATGTTAGAAGGAAGGAGGTGGAGAGTGATTTGACTGTATTATCTCCTATCCCAAAATATGAAAAACGCCCAGATCCGTTGATACGAATGTCAATCAATATTAATTAATTATTACCTCACCTCACCTCAAAATAATACACGCAAGTACATCCTCTATTTGGAATATTCTTTCTTCTAACGGAAACTAAGCCTTATTGTTTGTATTGTCAACTGCATGCCTTTTCTTTTGTAATAGTAATTTATTTTAAAGTATAAAATAATAGATATATTTTATAAGAAATTAAAACGACGCATACGAAAAAGCAATAGTCGGTAGATACGATGTTGAAGAATATGATGACGTTGCAAGTGTCACAGTCATCTGAAACGGCGCCGTCAAGTACCTTTGGCTAGAATAACAGCAGCTACGTACCCTTTTGCTTTGCTGCAATGCAAATACAATCCACCACCCTCTCCATTTCAATAAATACAGTGTCAGATCATATAAATTTTAATTTGCTCATCATCCATCTCTTGCCAAAATGGCTGCTTCTGCAATCATTCTCCCCCCACATTTTCCCACTATAAATTTGCCCTTTCATTCTTCACTCCCTATCCGCATCTCTTCCTTTTAATTCGCTCCCATCTTACTTGCTACACTCTCCTCTCTTCCTGCCATGGCCAAAACTGTCTTCCTGTTGCTAGTCACAGCCCTTTTCGTCCTCCACTTTGCTGGTCTCTCTCTCTCTCTCTCTCTCTCTCATGCAGCTATTCATATTTTGATTCAATCACTGCATTATAACATAGTAAAATGTGTACGTATTGCAGAATGCAGCAGCAGGGGAGCCAGCTCGGTGGAGATTTTACACAGACAGGTGTCTAACTCTCCTTCACTACCTGTCTTGTTCATGCTAGTTTATTCACATAATACACACACACACAAAGCTTAGCTTCTATTACGGCTTCTTAATATATTTCAACCTTTTGACAGTTGCTTCTGGAGATGAAGAAGCTGCCCTTGAAGAAGCCGGTCCCCAATCACGGCAGCTATGAGATGCCGGAGGATTGGCAGCTGAGGAGAGTTCCATCCGGTCCTGATCCGATGCACCACAACGGTCAGGATCCGAAGAAGCCCCGAACTCCATGATCTAGTTCTCCCCACTGCAATCATGTTTTTTTGTTTCTCTATAAGATGAAAAAGTAAAGATATCTCAGAATGTAGGTTTCATGAACATCTTAGGCTTATGTGTTTTTGGAATTCAATGCTGGGCAAGAATGTAGTACTTCTACTTTATGCAAATGAATATATTATAAATATGTAATGAATTTATGGTTTACTGAAAATTTTCCAAGAAATCAAACTCTGAACATCTTACAGACATCCCTAGCTGGTCTGAAAGATGCTGGAGCATCATGTAGATAGAATCTGTCTGAGCATGAGACTTGTCACCAGCCACAAACTCGTGAATGGTGCAATCGATCTCGATCGAACTGATTCCAGGTTGCTTCTTCACTCCACGGTCCTTCATCTTCCTCCTAACCTTGCTTGCCCCGCGCCAGCTCCCCGTCGATGCGTAGATGTTGGACAGCAACACGTAGTTGAAATGGCCGCTAGGGTCCATATCGTGGATGTGGTTCATCAAAACCTCACCTAATTCAACGTCAGCACAAGTTCTGCACGCTGCCAACAGAGAACCAAAAATGACTTCGTTTGGCTTCATTGGCATCTTCTCAATCACCTGCAATGCCTCTCTCAATCTCCCGGCACGACTGTAAAGATCTACAATGCATCCGTAGTGTTCGATTCTTGGAGTGATTTTGTGAACTAGTGTCATTGTCTCGAACAGCTTCAGCCCCTCTTCGGCTAAACCGGCATGGCTGCAGGCGGTAAGAGCTCCAGTGAAGCTCACACCATCTGGTTTAAACCCATCCTTCTGCATTAGATGGAAGTAATGCAGAGCTTCCTCTGCATATGCATTACATGCTAGCCCCACTATTATTGAATTCCATGAAACTAAGTTTCTTTCAGGCATATTATCGAATACTTTACGGGCGAACTCAACACATCCACACCTACAATACATATCAACCAACGAGTTGTTAACCCGTATATTGCCCTTAAATCCTTGCATCAAGACATAACGATGCAGCCAAAGTCCCAACCCAAGTGTTCCTAGATTAGCAACGGCGGAGATAACCGAAACAATTGTTATGAAATCGGGATCAGCTCCAGCCAACTGCATCTCCTGAAACCACCCTAATGCTTCCTCAAACTTTCCCTTCTTCACGAAACCATCGATCAATGCAGTCCAAGACACTGCATCTCTTTCAGGCATTTCATCGAACAGTTTAACTGCCTCCTCAAACTCGCCATTCCTCATGTAACCATTAATCATGGTATTCCAAGAGACCTTATTTCTGAAACCCATATGTTCAAAATTCAATCTCGCCAACCTCATATCACCAAACTTCGCATACATATCGATCAGAGCCGTCCCGACCATCACATTATTGATATCCAACCCTAATTTTCTTGCATACCCATGAATGGAAGGCCCGAGCAAAAAACCCTGAGATGGAAAATGGGCGCACCCGGATAAGAGGGTAACGAAAGTGATGTGGTTTAGCTCAACCCCAGAGACGCGCATGCTGTTAAATTGCAAGACCGCTTTCGATAAACGGCCATTTTTGCAGTGATGGGCTATTGATGAAGTCCACGAGGCAGTGTCGGCTTCGAAATCAGGACTGTGAGAATTGTTCTCCCGGGAGATTCTAAAGGAGCTGCGGCTGCGGTCTGGAGGAACGACGTTTGTCGGCGGTCGGTGGATAGGCGGTGGAAGCGACGCTGAATGACGTTGAGTGGTAACAGGCGCAGGTTTGAAGGCGGAAATGCTCATTGTTTCGAATTACAGTTGGGAGTCGTTAGGGGAGAAATGAGAATGGATTCCTTTTTAAATGTTTATTGTTTTAATTTTATACCAATTTGATTCTAAATTTAATTATCATGTTTTATTTATTTTTTATAAAAAAAATTCATGTTTTCCGGTTAGAAACATATCATAGACTAATTTTACATCACTACCAATATTTGTTGTGGTAGCTCAAGATAGTTACTACTCCCTCCGTCCCACCTCAATTGTGCAATTTTTCTTTTTCGTTCGTCCTACCTCAATTGTCTCATTACTTAAAAATGTAATTTTTTCACACTCAACAATAAAATATTAATTCCACTCAACTTACTTTACACTCACACTCCTTGGTTATTGTGCCCAAAGTCACCGGGACAATTCAGTCAGGACGGAAGGAGTACTTAAGTTTAACAACCTTGTCCCTTCGCTCGAGGTGTAGTGGTTAAAGCACATTTCCTGTGACTGAAAGGTCACATGTTTGAGCTCCCAGAGGGACATCTGGGTGTGTGAGTATGAGATTAATGTAGACTTATTAAAAAAAAAAAAAGTTTAACAACCTCAATATAGATGTGAATTGAGTTTATCCGTCGGATTTCGGGTCAATTCTATCGAACTGCGGGTTAATTGGTACGGATTAAATAGGACTAAAAGTTTTGACTTTATCCTTCGAATTTCGGATTAGCCGGTCGAACCAATAAATTTATTAATTATTTTTTATATTTAATATATTTACACTCTTTTAATATTTTGTATAATGAAAAATAAACAAAATAATACCTTATAATCTATTTCGAAGTTATTGATACTGAAAACAAGGTTTTAAAATTCGCTAGACTTTAGATGTGCGCATGGCAATGGCCTAACGCCTAAGCAATTTAGATGGGACTTAGGTATTAATTAATTGGTAAATTATTATTTTTATTTTTTTGTATTTTAAATGTATGAATAAAAAATATAGAATTTTTAATTACTTTTTTAATATATAAAAAATTCACTAGATTGGTGCCTAGCGTGACTAAGTGATACCTAAATTCCAATTACTCGTGAAATTACTTAAATATTACAATTTTATAATTTGAGAATTTTTATTTAGCTATGAAATATTTAGCGTTTCTAAATGGCATGTTAACGAGAGACTTTATCAACTTACATGTTAATTTGTCTAATTTCTTCATTTTCTTCATTTTCGATTTTCCGTATTAGTTAGGAGTTGAAATGCTCAATTAATTTATGACCATTTTTGCCATTCATTTTGTTATTTTAAGGGAATAATTGATTATAAAGGTTGATTTAATCTTTTTATCATGTAGTGTAATATTTGACCGTATACACAATACATTATAAATAATTAGAGTATCAATATAGTAAAGTATTTAAAGGAATTAATTCAAGCAACTTCCTTTTAATTTGCTGATATATATATGCATACAAATATAGTAATTATTATAGAATAATTATAGCTGTTTTGTAACGATAAATATTTTTCAACGATTTAAATGGTGGTTAGAGCTAAACAAGAACAAAGAAGAATCAATACTATACAGACAAGCCAGAAACATTAATTGCATGGATGTTATGATCATAATTCATAAGACAGCATTTTTTTTTAATTGTGTGCCCTGTTATTATTGCCAAATCGCTAATTATTTAGTTGAAAATCATAATTCATGTCTGAGAACTACGACATAATTAATGTCGATATAATTAGGTGGATTATGGAGTCTTGTTAATTTATTTTTTAAGTGATGTTTATTGGCGCATGCAGCGGTTCGGATTCTTTTCTTTTTCGTAGATAAATTATTGGCATGAATCCATGAGTAATACGTGATTTGACACCCGATATAATCAAATTTTATAATCTAACAGATTAATAATTCCTTATTCTTTTGAGACATTCTGACGATAGCCACACGCCGTTAACTGCATCTAATTTACTGTTAAAAATATAACAACTAATTTAGAAAGAAAGTAAAAGTAACATTAAAAAATGTCTCAATATTCCACTTAAATTATCTCATTTTTTGACAAAATTAATAATCAATAAAATAAAAATAAGAAAAATTAATAATTTATTAATAAGTATAATTTTCTTTTTTAATAATGAGACTAATAAATAAAATATATAAAAAAATAAAACTAATAAAATGAGATGGAGATAGTATAATACTCATTAAGAAATTAATCCAACATCCAAATAGACCTAGTACTTACAAGTCTACTCAAGACTTCAGCAATTAATCTATTTTTATTTCTTTATATTTTAAATAAACAAAAATTATAAGATAAAAAAATATTACTATCAAAATAATTTATAGTATTATTAATAATAATCACAAAAAGATAATCGAAAATTTATTAAAATATCGTTATTTTGACATTTTGACTTTATTTTTTTCTAAAAAAAATAAGATTAAAAGTAATTAAGAAAAGTATTCTTAGGCAGTGACTGAAGAGCTGAATATGTGGCTTACATGACGGGTTGGAAACGTCTAATCCGATGTATTTATTATTATTTTTATGATATATTTATAAGGAGAAAATTGTTTGGGTCACTTGAATTAAATAAAATTAAGACTATATTATATGAGTAAAGTGAACATAGCTTCACAAATTACGAGCGGCAACACATGGATTGTTGACTGCTTTAGCTGAGGAAGGGTGATGTGGGGGGAGAATTGCCTCACTTAGATATGCGTGGACTAGTTAACACTCTTTTTTACCAATAAATTAACCGATTCCAAAATTTTAAAAAATAATTTAACTAGAGATTTAAGATCCAAAAAACAATTCTCAATTTAATAAACCAATGATCATAAATTATGCCAATAAAAGAATTCATTGACTGGAATGTTGTAAGTCTCGTTTCCTTATCAGTCAGTTTTATTAAATGTCTCATCTTTAATTAAATAAAGTCGAGGTGGCGCAGTTTCATGCATGCCACATGGACCGACTACAAAGAAATTATTCACTTGTTTAAATTCTTCGAACCGTCGGTTTCCATAAACAATTTTACTCCCCACATTTCATCCAATTATTATTGGTGTTGGATTGACTATTTTTAGTCCAACTTTGCACCAATTTAGTCCTTTTTGCGTAAATTTATATTATATAATTCTTGAAGCCAAAATCGCATCATTATAATATTATATTAAAAATCGCACAAACGATATGATTAAATGCACGTTATATTTTTCCTCATCATCGATATGATAACTTCATTATAAAAAAAAAAAAAGGTCTGTAGCAGGACATATATATATATATATATATATATATGACATCCATAATTTTCTTATACTCATAAATAATACTCCATATGTATACAAAAATGTGATCGATTTATGTACTCCATATTTCAACTCATCACTCAACTAAAATATTAATGTGGGACCCTTCAAGCCTGGCCGAATTAGATGCCTTGAGCTGGTCGAGGCTGGTTTGCCTGTTGGTGGTCCCACAATCCGGGGTGGAGAATTTGGCGAGCGAGGCGAGTT
The DNA here is from genome assembly GCA_026898455.1 of Plectranthus barbatus. Lineage (NCBI taxonomy): Eukaryota > Viridiplantae > Streptophyta > Magnoliopsida > Lamiales > Lamiaceae > Plectranthus > Plectranthus barbatus. The sequence goes on from JAPKLW010003249.1 coordinate 11,895, forward strand.
CGTTGACGGAATCGGCTATCTTCACCGTGCAGGAGACTACTTCGACGAGCAACGACGCCACTGTAACTGCGGGGATCAATTCAACAACATCGGCTTGGCTCCAGAGGCCGGCTTTCATCTGGGCTCTCAGCTTGTTAGCAGCAGATTTCGCATTCACTATGTGAATATCGGAAGATGGAGAGCGTGTCATCGTCTGTATCCCCATCGCTAGCTCCCTCAGAGATGAGCTGCATTCTGAGCTCATCTTCCTGCAGCATTCTTCGATCTTTTCTCGAATATGTAATGGCGTCTGCTGCGATCGATGTAGTGCAAAGTTATTACATTTGTTTGTGTTTATGATCAATGTAAGATGAGATTGGTTAATTAATATTTATTTACTTGAGTTTCTGAGTTGAGGTAGCAATTCAATGCATTGATCTTGTATGCACATTCTCTAGTGAGAGAGCCAATCTTGAGGTACTGATCCCATGGATGCCGGTACCTGAATTTACCGTGCCTCGGCTCCCATTTCGCAAAATTTACCTGTATTTGAGCAGTAAATGTTGAGGTTTAATTAATTTGATTCCAACATTTTATACCAATGCAGATTAAATTAATTAAACTACTCACCAATGAGTCCTCCACCGTTTTGGAGTTGAGAACAGTTTCATAATCTTGGAGTACTAATGTCTGGTTTTTGTCATTTTGTTCTTGAAAGTATACTCTCCCAAAACCTGATTTAAAAAATAAAAAATAAAAAAAGAATCCAAGATTTTCATCAAGAAATTATTTTTTTGACAGATGGGATGGGCTTAATAATTGGAGTATTAGTTACAGACCTTCCAAGAAAGTCCCAAGTTTGTCAATGTTGGAGGCGGTGAGTTGGTGAAGATCTTCACCAGCCCAAACTGGGCAGATGAATATGCAGACCAGAGCTGTGGCACAGCAACCGATGAAGATCGTAGACAGCCTCCCATATGCCATGTCCAAAACCTCGTCGTCGCGGTAGCCCGACACCGATATCAGACTAAATGTCAGGATGAATATGAGAAGCCCATAATCGTATCTCGCCCTCAACTTTGGAAAAAATCGAAAAAATGTCGTCACAGTAGCTGCAAATTAAAGAGTTATAATACTAATTAATATTATTACAATGCAAGAAACCAAATGTTTAGGATGCATGATGATGGGTTGTAATTATAAATTTGTAATTACCTATGAAGGAAACAGACAGCCCAAGCACAATAACTTCAACTTTTTCCCCAGTAAAACTCGCCAAATCGTGCGCAGCAACACCCAATGCTCCTCCCAATAACGTCGCGATCGCTCTGTTCACTCCTTTCCCGAGCGTTGCACCTGCAGATTTGAACGTAGCCATGATTTAATTTACATATATACCAGATCACAACGTACGTGGAAGTTGTCGAAGATTAACAAACTTACCTACGGAGAATTCGAAAACGACGACGACGGTCATGACGGCCCACATAGCATTAACACCAAATCCATCGTAAAAGAAGTCGAAGTAGTAGAGCAAAGAAACCACAGTTATGGCAAATCCAACTTTGAATGCGTGAACTATCCTTCTTGGATCTTCCTTTCCCAACCTCTTTGCTTCCTTTCCCACACCGGTTACCGCATTTTGGATCTTTTCCAAGCGACCCTTAAACCAGCCACACACACGCTTCATCACCGATCCTCCCACATTGTTTTCTTGATTTTCTGTCTCCATTTTCATTCAAAGCTTCTTATTCTTCTTTTTTTTTTCCCCGAAGCTGAAAATGGTTTATTTTCAAGACTCTGGTGTTTACTAATATATATAGAGAGCCACATTTTGTTTTGGCAGTGTAGGTGTGTGGGAACATGCATACAGGTGTGGTAGAAGTTCATGTGAATATTGTTGACGCGTTAAACCACATAATTGTTTTGGATTCTTGTGCACCGTCAATTTATTGATAAACTACCTTTTCTTTTCTTCTGTTTCCATTCCCCTTTCCAGTTGTAAATTAAATAAATAGTCACATTGCGTACAAAATGATTAAACCTTGTAATAATAAAAGAGATATCTTACTATTATAAAATGATTGGAGTGAATATTTATAATTGATGTTAAATATATTTTAAAATATTGGGTTAATTCTAATATTATATTAGGATATAATTTTTTTTTAATAAAATTGACTTGTGAAGAGAGGAATACCTCAACTATTATTATAAAATGATCTAGGTCATTATTTCTAATTAATATAAAACACATTTAATATATATTAATAATGTTTCTGAATTGAATTTTGATGACTACACTTAAAATTTAAATAATGGGTGAAGGAAGGTTAATCTGAGGAATGAAAAATGAAATGCCTGACTTAGGTGTGACCGGTCCAGTTATACGTATTCAATTCTTATTAGTCTTCGACAACAGTCGGCAAGATGCTAATTAATTCTATATGTTTTTTTAATATTAATTAATGTTTCCTACGCTTCGTACGGCCTTATTTTATACACATGTCATATGTTTGTTGCTTTGAATTAATGATGTCATTTATTATCATATGAAATTCTCAATTTTACTTTTCATGTTTGACTTCACAATTATAATTATAATTTATTTAATATTTGCTATAATTATTTATTTAATATAATTATAAAAAAATTATAAACTCAACAGTAAAGTTCCTCCCACTCAATTATAATATATAATATTTTAAATAATTTCTTTGCAGTTTTTAAAAAATCTTGATTATTAAAATTAATATAATTAATTAATTAATAATAATAATTTGTCATGTTATTATAAAATTTTAATTTTATTCTTAAAAATTAGTTGAATATATTGTATTATACTTAATTTTTCTTTTTCAAATACTCCCTCCGTCCCATATGAATTGTCCACTTTGTTTTTGGCACAATAATCAATGCGAGTAAGATAGAGGAAATTAATATTTTATTAGTGAGTATTATTTTTCCATTTTAAGTAAGTGGACAATTAAATGGGACGAACAAAAAAGGAAAGATGGACAATTGAAGTGGGACGGAGGGAGTAATAATTAATAAAATTAGTTAATTTTTCTAGACGGTGGGACTTCATTATCATTGTGTAACAGAGATTTCCATCCGATTTATATGGGGATAAAGTATATTATCGCAACTCAAATACTACACACTTATTATTTCAAATATGCAATTTTATCTTTGGAATTATTGTTTTGTGTGATTTAATCTAATGAATACTACTTAGCATATTTTCCGTCATATCCCTATTTTTCTAGAACAAACATAACATTGATCAATTAGCCTATTTTAGTATTCGTGAGCAAATAAAATATGAGAAGCATAAATCTTTTTATACAATTTTAAGTTTTAACTATAAAAAATAAGGGGAAAAAAGAGAATGATATCAGTAATTAACAGCTTTTCAAACTCCGTCATGATTGTCAAAGTTGCGGACTGAAACATAAGTTTTTCTTAGAGAAGACTATTCTTGATTGGATGCAATCATTTTTTTTTCAACAACCCAACCTTGGAATAGAAAGTGATTATCGATGCATAAGAAAGAAGCACGCACAATGAACACAAGATTGACATGAACAAATGAATCACATCAGATTGAGAAAGATTCTAAAATTATAGATTAAAGGAATAGGCTTGAAGAATTTAATATTTATTTGTCTCCAATTACAAACTGAAGATAGTCAGGCATGTACCATTGCGGAGGTATTGCTTATCGTTTTGAACCATACACTCCTCATATAACTGACATAAGCTAGTATATAGCTGCTCACACTCAGGTGAAGTGCATTTGGCCTCCGACCTAGTTGAAGAGCTATTTTCCGAAACGACACCGGGAGTCGCCCATCCGAGTGCCGGATCTGGATATTGCTCAAGTGCATAAAGCGGATATTGCCCCCTCAAATATACTCTCTCCGTCCCGCAGGGTAGTCTTATTTATCATTTTTCTTTGTCTCATAAAATAGTCTCATTTTCCTAAATTTTACAAACTTTTTCACTCTCACCAATAAAATATTAATTCCACCACACTCACAACCCTAAAGAAATGGGACTACACTAATGGGACGGAGGGAGTAATTAGTTTCATAGTGTTCCTTCCGAGTTAGACCTTCCTTAGTCAACACGCCTATATACCTTATTCCCTACCTCATAAAAGAAAAGAGGGGACGAGTTCCTTTCCCGGGCTTGATTCAGTTCAGTTACTCGCATCAAAAGTGATTCCAAGTTAAGTTCGCTTGACTTGGGTAAAACTATGATGGTTGAAGCTTTAAAAGTTCGTCAAGGTATGTAACCCTCATTATGAAAGCAAGATGATCAAGTCATTAATGATAACGGGTAAGCTTCTTACAGCCCTGGACTTGGGGTGTTACAGTTTTTGTTGTGAAATCGTACTAGAATAAGGCCGGGCTACAGAATTAATTGTGTGAACTTCACCATTGATGATCGGTAATCTCATAATAGCTAGAGATCCTAGTATCAATAAATAAAAACTAAAAAAGATGGGAATAAAACTATCAAAATCTCGTTTGCATTCTTGAATATATACTATGCAATGCAAAAGTGATTGATTGATTGGTCTTATTTATTTCCATTGTTCTCCCACACTACTCGAGTACAATTTGAACACTATGTGAGGACTCAATGCTAGGAATCCTCCTCACTTTCTGGAGGCTTGCTTGCTTGTTCATGGCGGGATCCGGGTTCTTGAACTTGGCCAAGGATGCGAGTTCGTTGACAGAGTCGGCTATCTTGGCGGTGCAGGAGACTACTTCGATGAGCAAGGAAGCCATTGTGACTGCTGGGATTATGTCCAGAAAATCAGCATCCGGCCACAGCCCCGTTTTCAACAAGGCTGTGGTGTTTTCAGCAGCAGATTTCGCATTCTCGATGTGAATCTCACTGGCTGGGGAGCGAGTCATTGTCCGAACACCGATTGCCAGCTCTATCAGAGCTGAGCTGCACTCTGAGCTCATCTTGGTGCATGATTCTTGAATCTTTGTCCGAAGTTCCACTGGTGTCTGCAACATTAATTATATATCGTGAATTAATTAGTTCAAGATGTTTTATTACATATCTTCTCAATAGATTTTAACCATATAGTATTTATTTACCTGGGCATCTGAGTTGAGGTAGCAATTGATTGCATCAATCTTGTAGGCACATTCTCTTGTCACGCCCCCAACTTTAAGATACTGGTTCCATGGATGGCGGTACCTAAATTTACCATGCCTAGGCTCCCATTTCGCAAAATTCACCTATTAAAACAAACCAAAAAAAAAAAAAAAAGTTTGATTCGAGTTTCCTTTAAAATACAATTTTTTCTGTTGTATTCTGAGGTTCAACTACTCACCAATGAGTCTTCAACCCCTTTGGAGTTGAGAACAGTTTTGTAATCTTTAATCGATGCTCGGATTTTGTCGTCATATTGTTCTTCGAAGTAAACGCGTCCAAAAACTGAACAAAACAGAAATAAAAAAACGTGACTTAGATATTTTTGATCGGTCACAAAGTAAACTACACAAAACTTAATGACTGTAGAAAACAAAAAAAAATATTGATATATATATATATATATACCTTCCAAGAAAGACCCAAGTTTCTCAATGTTGGAGGCAGTGAGTTTGTGAAGATCTTCGCCAGCCCAAACAGGGCGAACTAATATGCACACAAGCAGTGCAGCAAACCCACCAATCAAGATTGTGGACAGCCTCCTATGCGCCATGTCCAGAACGACGTCGTCGCGGTACCCCGACACCGATATCAGACTAAACGTGAGGATGAATATCAGCAGCCCATAATCATATCTCGCCCGCAACTTGGGAAAAAACCGGAAATATGTCGCTATTGAAGCTGCACATTAATATACGCAATCATTATTCATTACATCATTCACATGACCTTCATTTCATGTTTTTAGTATATATATATCTTCCATTTGTAGGGTACCTATCATGAAAACAGACGCCCCAAGCAAAACTATCTCGATCTTCTCCCCAGTAAAGCTGGCCAGATCATGCATCCCCAGAGCTAGTGCTCCACCGAGTAATGTCGCCATCGCTCTGTTCACTCCTTTCCCCAGCGTCGCTCCTGCAAATTTATAATTCCAAATTTAAAAAACAATAGTAAAAAAATAATATATTCTTGCATCGTGAAAGTTGTAGAAGGTTTCATGGGATCAAAGGAACTCACCCACGGAGAACTCGAAGACGACAACAACAGTCATAACTGCCCACATTGCATTCACGCCAAATCCTTCGAAGAAGAAATCGAAGTAGTAGAGTAGAGAAACCCCAGCTATGGTTAACCCAACTTTGAATGCGTGAACAACCCTCCTCGGATCTTCCTTAGCTAACCTCTTAGCTTCTGTTCCCACACCAATCACCGCATTTATTACGTTGTCGAAGCATGTCCTAAACCAGACACTCACACGCTTCATCACTGAAACATTAATCTCTTGATCACTTTGTGCCTCCATTTTCAGTCAAACTTTCTGCTTAGTCGTTGTAGCTTGGCTGAAAATGGCTTGTTTCTTGATTTGGAGAGTGCGGTGAGTGTTGGAATAATGTAGATTAATTTGTTGGGTGGGAATATTTATAGAGTGGGAGTCACATGTTTGATGTAAATATTATTGTGGGTTGGGCTGCAGCAGAAGGTTCACACACACATACCCGTATGGGTAGGTGCGTGGGAGAGAGTGTATCTAGTTGTCGAACCGATGTTTACAGCAGTAGTTTATGAGGATTTAGTTGTTTACACGGTTTCTCACCCAAAATTATTTTGGATTTGGTGCACCGACGCTAATTTTCATGGTAATCAATTTAAGCCATATATATATATATATATATGAATGATTTGAATGAAATATACATTTTTTTTTTGTGATAGAAATATGTGAAATGTTGATATATATTGCATTTAGTTGTTTTAAATTGGCCTAAAAGAAGGTATGAGTCACTAAATAATGATGAAGTATCACTCTTTTTTTAAAAATTGGTTTTATAAGAATGAATTAGATTTTAACATGGTATTAGAGTCAACTCAATTATGATAATAAAAGTTTTTAATTATAGCACAATTGTCATTAGCTGATTTTGTAAAGATGAGTTGGATGCTAACATAGTATCAGAATCAATTTAGTTACAATGATGTAAATCCCCATAATACGGTTCTCGGCAATTTGACATATAAAAAATTTCACACTTGGGATGTGTTAAATTATCTCATATTAACTTTAGACGAAGACCTGAGCGCTATCTTATAATATAATAGTGAGGCATCCCTCCCTTTACAAATTGGCTATATATGGAATAATTAAATTGTAATAAGTTGGAGGGATGAGATCATCAGGTAAGAAAAATCTCCATGTAAAAAGAATGAATAAATCATATCCGTTGGATCTAAATAAATCAATGATTGATATACAATCTAAGCAACAACTAAAACACAATCAAGCAACACATTAATCAAACAACAAATAAAACGCAATCGCGCTACATTAATATGTTGCTTGATTGTGTTTTAGTTATTGCTTGATTGTATATCAACCATTGATTTATTTAGATCTAATGAATATGATTTATTCTTTTTTCTTATAGGAGGATTTTTTTCACATGATCTCATATATATATATATATATATATATATATA
>JAPKLW010003249.1:19929-46503 GCA_026898455.1 Plectranthus barbatus
TATGAATTTAGTACTATAATATAAATTATGGTAAGTATATATATCATGAGTTGTCTTGTAATGCGTCGCACACCATTTAGTGACTTGATTTACGTAAACAAATTTGGATTTTTATGGGATTTTTATTCATTAGGTGGAATTATTACACATGTCGCGTACCAATTATTTGGGAGGCATTTAAATAATTGGGGACAGGAGGAATTGATGGGTAGGACTCATTTAATTTAATAAAGTAAGTAAACAAATTGTAGAAAAATTGGGATTATTTTCAAAGTTTGGTCTTATTATGTTGGTACCTGTCAAATGCCCCCCTCCATTTAGTTACGGCGCCAAACAAATTAATCACGACTTTTCTAGTCCACTTCACCAAACTATTCTGACCTTAATTATATCATTTTTTTAATTATTATTTTCCAGCTAATTATTTTGAAATATATTGTCTTTGACAATGTATATATATTCCTAGTATAATACAATATAATGAATCAGTTTTTTGCATAAACATAATATTTAAAATATTTTCTCAAATAGGTTATTTGGTTTTTGAAGATAAAAACTTGTGCAATGCAGTTTCATAAACTCCATTATATTAACAAATCTATACTCAACCATTTACATCTTAAAATAAATTATGTTTATTAAAAAGTATGACAACTTTTTAGTAGATGCATTGGGTTAAGATACGTTTCACATAATAAAAAATCTGTGTAACATTTTTACAGGAAGGCATCCCATACTATATTTTCATTACTCCAATACTTTTAAATAATAAAATGTATTATAATATGATATTATTCATATATTTATTTTGTAGAAAAATGGTGTACACAATTTAAATATAGAGTGATGAATATCGCTTTTTGTTTTTGAACCTAATCAATACACTGTACGGTAAAAAATTATTTACTACATACATTAAAATATATCATTACTTTGATTCACTGTATACGCAATCTTATTTAAATGTAGACCATTTATATGGCACATGCATGAACAATAAACTAGTACAACCCAACATGGTGAAACTAAATCGAAATCATATTTAAAAATCTCATTTTTGATAATTTAAATAAAAACAGATCAGTTTTCAGTACCTTGATTTTGTAACTACTAAATTTTTTTTTAAAAAAAACTAATCAAAAGAAAAAATGGTATGTCATATTAAGATCAGGTGTGTACTGTTGTCGGGTTTTAATTGCACTATTTTTATTTCACAACTTGTAATATTTAAGTTATAATTAGTTTCTTGTCATTAAATTATCTGAAAAAAATACTTGTCTATGTGGTGTGTTATATACTAAATTAGATCAGGTGGTGTCGACTACATTAGTGCTAATTTACAACTTTTTACACATAAATAACTATTTCCATCTTCATTTTTCAAATTATCAATTTATTTTGTAATTATTCATGAATCGGTTTGTTCTAGAAGAGGTAATTTAAAAGTTTTTACACATATGATCTTTAATATTGATTTTTTTTTTTTAAAGAGACTAATCAATTTATTTAAAGGATAACATATCTCAAATTTTAGTAATTTATGGAATTCCTATCACATAGTTTCAAATTTATGAAATTCTATCATACATTGGGTTCAATTATGTAATTTTATCTCACTTTAGTGTTTTTACCATGTCAGTGCCACGTAAGCTATTAGGGCTGACGTGTTATTTAGTTTTTATTTATTTTTTAAAAGTTGATGACATGGAAATTATATTATAATTAAATTTAAGATTTCGAATAATTAAATATCATAAATATTTATATTTAGGTTATAAAATTTACAAAAATTTATGTAATTATGTAAATCTTAATTTAATTACATGATTTAAAAATCACGTATTAAAATTTTACACAACTTTTAATTTCATGATTTAATTTACATAAATTTTATGTATTTACGTAAATTTTGTTTAATTGCAGAACTTTTTATTTAATTACATTATTTAAAATTTAATTGGATCTCAATTTTAATTTAACTTTTACGCGGTATTTTGTAATGATTAAATTATTTAAAATTTAATTTGATTTAAGCTTTAACTTATTTTTAAATTACATGATTTTTAATCATGATTAAATTTAATTTTTTTATAAATTTTATTATCGAAACTCAAATATTTATGATATTGAATCACTTAAAGTTTAAGTTTACTTTTTAATTTTAATATAATTGCTACATCATCAATTTTTATTTAAAAAAAAATTAAACTAAATGACACGTCAGCCCAATAGCTTACATGGCACTGGTGTGGCAAAATATTAATATTGGGATTAAATAACATAATTAAATATAATATAAGATATAATTCCATAAATTTGAAACTATAGAATAAAATTCCATGAAATATTGAAGTGTGAGATAGATAATCTTAGTTACCCACATTTAAAAAAGAAACGAAAAACAAGAGTGGGAAATTAATAAGTGGAGTCGGTAACATTATTTCGGTGGATTAGCCATCCCTCTTTGAATGCGTATTCCATTTGAATCACATTTTGCTCACATTATATATATAAATTTGGAAAAGTTATGTAAAATAAAACCATTTTGGATGTATATATTAGTCGGTGATCTAGAAACAAGAAGAATCATTGTTCTAAAAAAATTTAATAATAATAATAAATAAAAAGAAACAAGAAGAATCATAAAAATATTATTAAATAAAAACAATCTTCTATAAGATATTAATATTAACAAATTTCGAATATCCCGTACGATGCATTTGCACATATGGATACATACAAAACACACATGCCGAAATTTGTCATGTGCTGCTGCTGCACAGTCATATCAAACATGATGATTCTAGATCCACTAACTAACTAATTAATTTTACAAACAAAAATAAATGAGGGAGGGGCCACTTCGTAATTGATATATAAATTGAGTCTAAATCTCACGTCAATTAAGTTAAATATGATCGAAGCTACATTATCATATAAAAATATAAAAAGCTAATGGTTAAGTGTTGTCCGAGATCAGAGTATTTGAACACGCGTCGAAAATTTCAAAACACAAACTGGTTGTTACTTCACCAGTTTGTATTTCTAAAATCTTAAGATTAGTGAGTTTAATGTTAGTTAAAGTTTCAGATATACTTCAACACTTAGACAGTGTGGAATTTTAAGTTCTTGAGAAAATTAAGTAAAGCAATAAATGCACAATAATTTATAGAGGTTCGGACAAGAGCCCTACGTCCTCTCTTCAACCTTAAGTTTGGAATACACTAGGTTTTGGAATACAAGGGTTCTCATGATCTATCGCAAGCTAATGAATGCCAGTGTCTACTAGTCCACTTGCTCACTCGCCCAGACCGTTGCTTCTTCCACCACTCAGATTCGAAGTGTGGGCACACCACTCAGCATTCGTCTCTGGAAATTTGGGAGCTTTAAGGATCTTCCCGGAACCGTCGATCCTTTTGGCTGAACGCCCTTGAGAATCACAACTTGGAGAAAGGTTATGACTGTTATGTTCTCACTTGGAAAGTGAGAACGCCAAAGAAATAACTTATGCTAAGGCAGCAATAAGTCTCGAATCCAAGACGGCACACGGATGGCTATAGAATAGCCTCGAACGAATGAGAGATTTGAGCACTTTTGAATGTTCGGTCGATAAGAAATTCCAACAGGTTTTTAGATCGTTGGAGTGTCCGTAACTTCTCTTCTCTGAACACTTCGTCTATTTATAGATGAAGTGTGAGAGATTTGAAATTGGAGCAGTTGAGAGATGTTAGAAACTGAGTTTCAGTTTCACTCATAATTTGATGTTTTGATATTTCAAAACTTACTTTAGTACTAAGGTTCTAGAGTCTTTGAATGTAATCCTTGTATAGGATTGATCGAGTTGTAATAGACTAGAAACTTAGATGCTGAAGACCGAGCGGAGAAATCAGAAACTAAGTTTCTGATGATGATATTCATGAAGATAAAGCTCGAGATATCCAGAACCAAGTTTTATGCTTGAAGAGAAGATCCCAAGAAACTAATAGTTCTGAAGATAAAATGTTCGTGCTTGAAACTTAGTAAGGCCAGAAACTAAGTTTTTGGAAACTGAGTTTTCCAAAGTAAGATGGAAACTGAAACTGACTTTGGAAATGTCAGTTTTCAGTATCAACATTCTCAAAAGCACGTGAAACACAAGTGTTCGAAGTCAGACTTGAGTCATCTCAATGTTAAGTCAAAAAGTCAGTACAAGGATATCTCAAACTTAGATTCCTCGGACTGAAACTTAGTCTGACAAAAGTTGGTGGAAAGTACACTGCCAAAAGCATTAAGCAGACGACAGAGTAGAGCAGGAAGAATGACTATGATTGGACGACCCAATCTTTGTCTCTAACGAAAGATTCAATGTGTCTAACGGGCAGAATTTCAAATGACCGAGGATTCGCCAATAAATAGCTCGACACTTCAACAGAATCATCATCAAAAACCTTGTGGAAAGCTAAGCCGATACTCTGCTCAACTTTCTACTCAAGCTCTCTGAAATTTTGTGTACTTTATACACGAGACTTAAGTTTCTAACTCAAGTTATTCTTTCCGTACATCTGTCTAGGTGCACGAGGCTGAAGCTCTAAGCTGAAGCTACTTAGTTGGTGAATATAACTTTCCAAAGTTATATTCATTGCAGTCAGTATTCCTATTCTGGGAATCTGATTCCGACTGGCATAGCCAACCTACTGAGTTCTGGGAAGAAAGAGAAAACATCCAACGTCCAGGAAGAGGCCTGTGGGGTGCGTCCTCACTTCAACCTGAATAAGGATCAGCTTACAAGGAGTTTCTAGGCGAGTGACGATAGGAGACCAAAGGACGGAGGATTTTGACGGGCTGTCCATAGATCGTAAGAAGGCTTGTAACACTGAAATTTAGTAGATTCTCGATTAAGTTCGGAAGAGTGGACGTAGGACTTTGATTCCGAACCTCTATAAATATCCTGTCTTATTAACACTCTATATTTAAGTTTTTGCATCTAAGTTTGCATACTTACTTTGAAACCTTCAATACTTGGTTAAGTATTGAAGTGTATAATCTGAAACTTACTTAACACTTACCGAGCTAAACTGACTTTTTGATTAACCTGAAAACTGAGTCAAAGTCAGTTTTCAAAGATAAGTGCGAGATCATTTTATTTTTGCTGCATATTTACATACTCGGATTTCGGGACCAACAAGTGGTATCACGCGCCAAGGTTGTCTTTATAGACTAATCGGTTGTGTTGAGTCACTTAGGACCAGATCTCTTTTTCTTGCACTCATTTGTTTCTTGTGATTTAGCTCAGCTATACAGATGGCACACGTCGTAAAGCTTCCAAAATATTCTCCGGAAAATTACAACATATGGAAGAAAAGGTCCTTGATTATGCTAAAGAATGTTCACCAGAAATGGCGGATGTCTTAGCTAACGGACTAATCAAGATCACGAAGGTCAATACTCAGCTTGGAGGAAGTGATGGCCCAGAAATCATAGAGAAACCCTATGCTGAGTGGACCAATGAAGATAAAGTCCGTGCTCAACTAGACACAGTAGCCATGGAGCTGATTCTACAATCCCTACCGCAACCCCTGATTGTGAAGCATTGGCGTATGAAAACGCAAATCAAATGTGGGATTTCCTTGGCACTCTCTGCCAAGAGACCGACCAGATGAAAAAAAAATAAGCTTCAAAATTGCGTAGATAAGTATGAGTCTTTTCAAATACTTCCCGGTGAAAATATTAAATCTATGGAAACAAGATTCAATGCTATTGTATGTGAGCTTAAAAACTTTGGGAGAGAGTATAATGTTGCAGATTTAAATGTGAAGATTCTCTCCAAGATGCGAAAAGAAGATTGATTTGTAAAAACCACAAGCCTGAAGGAGAAAGATTTGTCGAAGATGTCGATAAAGGACGTGTTCGCCCAACTTCAAGCCCATGAATGGGATATACAAATGGCGAACAAGAACGAAGCTGTACGAAGTGTCACGACACAACCCGAAGAAGATGCGGCCTTTTTCATGAATAAGGACTTCAAGAGGAGACCTCAAAAGCCGTACCAAGCTGACAGATAGAATGGTCAATCCTCTACATCAAAGTCTGCCCCAAAACCTTCCTACCCCCAAAAAAAGGAGGAAGAGAGCTCAGTAGCTGAGCTTGAGGATCTGATGCGGAAGCTGACCAAGCTTCTGGAAAAAGTAAAGGCCAAGACTGAAGGTCCACAGAGAGGTGAACAAAAGTTCAGTGAGAGACCTCCATGATCGCAAAAATTATTTCACTAGCGACTTAGCAAAGCTAATAATATAGCGGCAAATAAAATTATCGAATCCCAGAGGAGTGAAGTAACGAATAAACCCTAAGTCCTAAATCAATCATTTTTTGAAATATTGGTTAGGAGATTAGAAAACAAGATTTTGCGGTTTGAATTCTAAAACTGAAATAAAACAGTAAATCGTGAAAGGTTTTGAAATTCGAAAATGAGAAGCATAGATCCTAGGCCTTTCTACCTATTATGCCATACATGTAATTATGAATCAATTAATTGCCAATTTTCATTCTTCTTCGTAGTGGAACATCGGAAAAATATTATGAATTTCTGGTGAGGACAATTCACAAAGTTGATTAATTAATTTACTCTACCTTTTCAGTCTCGAGAAAATATAATTAACTCCAATTAGATCTACAGATTTATTCCTACAATCGATTCTCTCTTTTCGGACAAGAAAAACAGTTTGTATTATGAAAACCATGTTCCATTGAAATTCACCACCTTTTGAGTCTCTAAATTTCGACTAAATTAATACTAACTTATGGCCAGTAAATCAAAATCATAACAAGTCCTAGTTTTCATAAACTACGAATCAGAAAGGCAATTAATTCAATTCAATCATACATAGGCATAATATCCAAAACCTAGAATCTATATAGAATTTAGCTATGCAAAGACATAATCAGAATTAACATAAAAAGATAAAACCTGAAATAATCTTGCATAAAGAAAAACTCAAATCCGGAATAATCTTGAGTTGTTGCCACAATGTAATCCAAATGCAAAAATAAACTCAAAACACTAAATTGCTGCTACAGTCTTTTTCTCCAATTAAATCTCAAATCTAACACACTAATTTTCGACCTAGAAAGGGCTTTTTATAGTTGTCTTGGATGTATCCTGACAGGCTTAGGATTTAAGATACAAATCTATCTTAAAACCAAGGAAAATCCGCCAGATATGGGTCGGCGTCGACCGACGTGGTCTCACGTCGATCGACGTGGAGGTTCGGATCGACCCTCACTTCGATCTCTGAATTTCTGTCGACTTCAATCGACACACGCCGGCGTCGATCGAGGTGGAAACCTTCATGCCGATCGCTCCTCGCTCTCGACTTTGATCGACGCGGGTCTGCGTTGATCGAAGCCGAGACTTCTTCCTCGGGCTTCATTTCTTCCTTAGTCGTTTTTCGTCCAAACACCTGCAAAACATACCATCACGAGCATCTAACGTGCAATAACCCTATCATGCATGCAAAAGTGAATAAAATACTCTAAAAACACTATAATACTAAAGAAAAACATTGATAAATTAGTGAAAATACGAACTTATCAACTCCCCAAACTTGAACTATTGATCGCCCTCGATCTATCTATAGATATGAATTCAAATCAAGTGCAGATACGAGCGTGCAATGCCTCACAAGTCTCCTACTCTCCAAATTTCACTCATTCACATAAATCACGCAGTCAAGACATTATTCAAATTATCAGATTGTTTGATAGGGTTTGATTTCTTTGTTTTTCTCACCTCAAAGTTATAGCTCAACTTACCATAAGTTTGACAAGTTTCTCCTCTCTCCACCGCTATATAGCGTAGCTTTTCAAGGAATCAAATAGGTCTTTGTTTGGTTGTAATGTGGCTGACCTAAAAGGTAGGGCATATTTGGCTAAGTGACTTAAAATTTTCAACAATCCTTAACCCAACCAACTATACTCCTCACACATTCAACTCCCTTCATTTTTTCTTCCTTTTTGTATATCAATTTTTTTCTAAGGTCCCCTTCTTCTCTCTTTTTTTTTTTTTTTTTTTTTTTTTTTTTTTTCAGATTTCTTATGAACTCACACATTCGTTTCTTTGTTCAACTCACTGTTCATATGTATTTTTCTACTCATGGGACCCTTAGTTATTCTAGCACATGGAACTCACATTCTCAGTTCCCAATAACACATTCAATCATTCACATCTTCATATCACTTCCTAACTTATCCAAAATTCCAACCCAAACTCCTTCCATTCATTACCCATTCTAAACAAGAAAATCAAATTTCAAGGCTCAAAATAGGCTACAAGTGGATATTGAGGGTTAGTGTATGGATAATAGACTATGAAAGAATATGCCTATGATCATTTTCCCCTATTACTACGCTTAATGCAATCTAGAGAGAGAAACTCGTCAAATTCTAGAAGTTTATTGCTAAAACCTTGTCCCACATCAAACGAAAAATCAGGTTCAAAACTCTCACACAAGGTTCAAATTTGCTCCTCTTCACAATCATCCAATTTAAACTTAGTCTATCATGCACAATTTATGCTTCAAAGATCAATTTCTCAAGTAATCAACTCCTATCATAGGCTGCTCTATCACACAGATAATCAATCAAAATCCACGAAAAGATCAATTATGAACCAATCATTCTCATTCAAGGGATAGACAAGTCAATTTTCAACCCAACATAATCAATTTATTCCGACTGTCCTATGTTCAAAGCTCCCCCAAAACAATTGTCTAGACTCCACAGATCAGAACTAGTACCACAAATCAAGAATTCAAAATACTGGTTTGAGTGAAAAGCCTTGCAGAGAGCAATAGTTCACATTGAAGCAAAAGAACAAGGATGGTCCTAAATTCTATATGCAGCAATTACTAAAACCTAATATGCAAAAATAACAAAATTAAATAAATAAAGCGAATAAAACGTTTTCCTTTTTTTGAGTCCTCATCCTCCCAAATTTATTTCACTCAAAGGAGTGAAAAAGTTTGCAAGTCAGACATGAAAAAGAAAAATGGTACCTAAGGACTGGTCGGAAGGACCAGTGTCATCCTCGTCTCTCCGTCACCTCTGCCGGCGGTAGGCAACCACAGGCTCAATGTAGAGCTGGATGTCATCCATCTGCTCGATCATGTGCTGCAGCTGGGCATTCACGGACACTCGATGGGCGGCGCTGGCTGCCTGCTCCTCCTCGAAGGACGTGCGGATCTCCTCGAAGGATGTGCGCTGCTGATCCATGAACTGCTGCTGCTGCTCCTGGAAAGCCCGCTGCTGCTGCATGAATGCCACAAACTGAGTCCAATCGGGCTGTGATGAACTCGATCCTTCTCCAAAAGTATGCCGCAGTCCCTGATCCTCGGGGATGTCCTCCGCGGCGTGCACGATCTGTTGACGGAGCAGTCGCTGCTCCTCCTCCTCGCGCTCCTGCTCGGGAGTCAAGATGCGTTGATCGGAATGTTGGTCATCCGGCCATCTTGTTGCTGCACAAAAGAGGCAAAAAAAATCAGGGCAAAGCAGACAACACCAACCTCAAATTCACAAAGCAAAACATCACAAATTCCCATAAAAAATCCAAAATTCCCTTCATTAAGCACATACCCATTCAAAATTGACATAACAAACGAGTAATCCATCCCTAATGTGAGCAAGATTTCATCATGAACTCCCCCAAATCAAAGGTTTGTCAATTTGGCCAAAAATCAAAATCACAAAGAAAAGAGGAACATCACCAAAATCCAAAATCCTACTCAATAAAGTTTGAAATTGAGACAAAGCACGGATATATATCGACTAAACAACTAACCCATATAGAATCTAAGCATGGAAATCGATTTTAGGTCCTAGGATCAACTAAGCAAAAATTCACAATTCCAACGGTTCAAATTCCTCCAAATCAAGAGCAAATGTCAAAAACCTTGTTAAATTTGAAAGAGGAAGTGATTAGAAGTCATACCTTGTGTAGAATCGGTGCTTGAAGATGAAGGGATGGAGGGTTTTTTGTGTTTGGGAGTGTTTGGTGTCGTGTGTGAAGTGAGGGAGGGGAAGGGTTTTTAAATTTAAAAACTTACCTGCCCATCTGCGTGTCTGGAGCCTCGACTTCAACCGATGTGGGTCTGCATCGATTGAAGTCGAGCAAAAATTTGCCCGCTCCTGAGGTGTTGACTTCGATCAACGCGGGTCTGCGTCGGTCGAAGTCGACAGTAATTCGCTCCTGTTGAATTAAACTTGTACGGAAAAATGAAGGCAACACTCAATAATTCTAAGTTCGTCTGGAAATTAAAATTCAAAAATTCTAACAAAAATAAAAAGAAGAAAAAGAAAAACTGAAAGTAAATAAATTGTTGGGTTACCTCCCAACAAGTGCTTGGTTTTACGTCGCTAGCTTGACGATACCTCAATTCATGGACGATCCAAGTAGTACACCTTTACGACACCAATTTGAAGTGATGTGTAATACAGTTTCAGCCTCTGTCCATTGACTTTGAAAGTCATGCCGTCTTGACCGGCCAGTTTTACTATGCCATTTGGAAATTGGCAGGCCACAGTGTATGGACCGGTCCACTTCGATTGCAACTTCCCAGGTATTAAACGAAGGTGGGAATTGAAGATGAGGACTTTGTCGTCAGAATTGAAAACGTGATTGCGAATTCCTTTATCGTGAAACCTCTTAGCGCGTTTCTTGTAGATGACATTGTTCTCGTATGCCTCATCCCGAAAATCCTCGAGCTCATTCAGTGCCATGACTCGATCAGCAGTAGCCAGCTTCCAATCCAAGTTGAGCTTCTTAATTGCTCTCCATGCCCTATGCTCCATCTCAACTGGAAGGTGACAGGACTTCCCAAACACTAGCTGATATAGGGATGTACCAATGGGCGTCTTGTAGGCAGTGCGATATGCCCACAGTGCATCATCAAGCTTCACAACCCAATCATTTCTTTATTTCACCATCTTCTCTAAAATCTGCTTGATCTCTCGATTGGATAGCTCAGTCAGACCGTTCCCTTGAGGATGATACGGTGTAGTGACTCGGTGCTTGACTCCGTATCTTTCAAGTAGGGAGGCTAATAACTTGTTGCAGAAGTGAGACCCCCATCGCTTACCAGAGCTCTAGGTGTCCCAAACCTTGTTACCAGCTTTCGCAGGAAGTTGATGACGACCTTGGAATCATTCGTGGTCGTCGAGATAGCATCCACCCACCGTGATACATAGTCCACCTCAAGAAGAATGTAAGAGAAACCATGGGATGGCGGAAAGGGTCCCATGAAGTCTATCCCCCAGACGTCAAATATTTCAACTTCTATCACCGGGGTCTGTGGCATCTCATCCCTCCGCGAGATGTTGCCGGTCCGCTGGCAACGATCACAACCTATAATACACCCACGACAGATCCCGTGGATAGAAGGCCAGTAGAAACCGCTTGCCAAAATCTTGAAGGCGGTCCGGTTGGCTGAGTGGTGACCGCCGCTAGGAGAAGAGTGGAATGCCTCGTAGATCTGCCGCCACTCTGACTCGGGAACACATCGGCGAATAATGTTGTCAGCACATCATCGCCATAGGTAGAGATCCTCCTAATAGTAGAATCTGACGTCATGCAATAATTTCTTCTTGGCATATGGGGAGGAGTCTGGTGGAAGAACGACAGTTACCAGGTAGTTAGCATAATCAACATACCATGGTGTCTTCGACTCATACGTCTCTAACAGATCCTGAATGGCATAAATCTGCTCATCCGGAAAGGTCTCTAGGATCTGCACCTGTCGATCGTCTCCTTCAATCGGCTGTTCTAACCATGATAAGTGATCGGCTATCACGTTCTCGCTTCCCTTCCTATCTTTGATCTCCAAGTCAAATTCCTGCAGCAGCAGAATCCATCTGATGAGGCGGGGCTTGGCATCCTGCTTTGCAAACAGATATCTGATGGCGGCATGGTCCGTGTAGACGATTGTTTTCGAACCTATCAGATAGGACCGATACTTGTCGAATGTATAGACCACCGCGAGCATTTCCTTCTCAGTGGTGGTGTAGTTACACTGCGCCGGGTTCATGCTTTTGCTGGCGTAGTGGATAACATGGAAGAGTCTCCCCTTCAGCTGTCCCAGTACTGCCCCCACTGCAAAGTCGCTGGCGTCACACATCAAGATGAACAGCTCTCCCCAATCTGGCGATGTAAGGACCGGCGCAGTCACCAAGGCCTTCTTCAGTCTCTCGAAGGCCTGCAAGCACTCCTCATCAAACACGAAGGACACGTCCTTCTCCAATAGGTTGCACAGGGGTCTGGAAATCTTCGAAAAGTCCTTGATGAACCTCCTGTAGAATCCAGGGTGTCCAAGAAAACTTCTGACTCCCTTGACATTTGATGGAGGTGGCATCTTTTCAATGGCCGCCACCTTTGCTCTATCCACCTCCAATCCCTCGGCAGATATCCTGTGTCCCAGCACAATGCCTTATTGTACCATGAAGTGGCACTTCTCCCAGTTGAGGCACAGATTGGTCTCGACGCATCTCTCCAGTACAGTAGCCAGATTCTGCAAACAAACATCATAAGAGCTACCAAACACTGAAAAGTCGTCCATGAATACCTCCATGACTTCTTCGATCAAGTCGTGGAAGATGGCCATCATACACCGTTGGAAGTTTGCCGGCGCATTGCAATGTCCAAACAGCATCCGTCGGTAGGCAAACATTCCGTAGGGACCGGTGAACGCCGTCTTGTGCTGGTCCTCCGGTGCTACTGCAATCTGATTGTATCCAAAATAACCGTCAAGAAAGTAATAGTAAGGAAAACTGGATAACCTGTCCAACATCTGGTCAATGAATGGAAGCAGGAAGTGGTCCTTGCAAGTGGAATTGTTGAGAACCCGGTAGTCAATGCACAACCGCCATCCTGTGACAGGTCGTGTCGCTATCTCTTCTCCGTCATCCTCCTTTACAATTTGCATTCCCCCCCCCCTTTCTTCGCTACCACCTGAGTGGGGCTGGCCCTTTTGCTGTCAAAGATGGGGTAGATCATGCCGTGGTCTAGGAGCTTCAAAACTTCATTCTTCACAGCCTCCTGCATGATAGGATTCAGTCTTCGTTGTGCCTGTATCTTTGGTTTTGCATCTTCTTCCAGTATGATCTTGTGCATACACAGTGAAGGACTGATCCCTTTGATATCTCCTAAAGTCCAGCCAATCGCGGACTTGTACTTCCTCAGAACTCTTAGTAGCTTCTCTAATTCAACCTGCGTCAGAAAAGAAGACACGATAACTGGGTAAGTGTTATCAGGACCCAAATATGCATACCTGAGGTGCTCGGGTAGCTGTTTGAGGTCCAGGGTAGGCGGATCGGAGTTGGAACTCATCGGGTTTCTCTCGACTTCAATCGACGCTGAGTCGACGTCGATCGACGTGCATGTTTTTGTCGAGCTCCCTTTTTCACATCTTGCTTCCCCTTTTTGTTCGACCAAATCATCGACTTTGATTGACGCAGAGTCGACGTCAATCGATATAGGAGTTTTTTGTGCCTCGATCGACTCGCAGCGAGCATCGGTCGAAGTCGAGGCCTTCCCTTGGCTTCCCTTGGTGATTTTGCGATATTTGGGTGGTAACTTCTCCTTTTTTTCTCCAATGCTCTTGGGACTTCTTCTCTCACGTCCAGCTCCATAACTACATCAAAAAGTTCATCCTCAGCTGTATCCAAATCTGAAAAGGAAAACAACGAATGCCGTAAACAATTCTCTAAATGATTCTGATAAAATTTAAGAGTAGAGAAGGGAGAGGAGATCATCGGATCAAAGCAGTTGATCATGTGGCATTCTTTCTCGTAACTCCCATCGTTGTGTTTCTGCATCGACTTGTAGATAAAGAAAGTGATAGATTCATCGTTGATGCAAAATGTTAGTTTCCCATCTCGGATATCGATCAGAGCTCCCCCAGTCTTCAGAAAGGGTCTTCCTAAGATCAGTGGAATGTTGTGGCTCTCTTCCATGTCTAGTACCACAAAATCAGCTGGTATGATGAAATCTTTCACTTTTACGAGCACATCCTCCACGATCCCCTTTGGGTAGGAGACAGAATGATCCGCCATCTGCAGTGATATGGTGGTTGGCTTGATGCTTCCGATGGCCAGCCTCTTGAAAATTGACAGCGGCATCGAGTTGATGGATGCTCCCGAGTCGCAGAGAACCTTCCCAAAGGTCTCTCCTCCGACGACGCAGGATATAGTGAAGGACCCTGTGTCTTCTCTCTTCAGTGGCATCTTCCTTTGAATTACCGCGCTGCATTCCTCAAAGAGGTTTACCGTCTCATGCTCCATGAATGGTCGCTTCTGAAAGACCATGTCTTTCAGAAATTTGATGTATCCGGGCATCTCCTGCAGTGCTTCAATCAAGAGAATGTTGATGTGCACCTTCTTCATGTTCTCGAGAAAATGTGCATATTGCTCGTGCATCTTGGTCTTTGCGAACCACTGAGGGAACAACATCGGTGGCTTTTTTGGAGGTGGAGCTGGCATCGACTTTGACCGAGATGGCCCTGCGTTGATCGATGCTGGGTTTTGATTGGTTTTCACGGCTGAGCCTCGACTTCGATCGACATGCTCGGCATCGATCAAAGTTGAGGACAATTCTGCGTCCTCTCCTTCATTTTCGCCTTCGTCGGTCTCCAATGGGTCTGCATCCGGATGTTTTGGCCCGTCATAGGACTTACCCCCTCTCAGTGTGATGGCATTCACTTGATTCCTCTGATTCTGATTTTTGGGGTTTACTTGTGTGTTGCTTGGAAGCTGTCCGGGCTTGTGCTGGGCTCCGAGGGCATTGGCGATCTGGCTGACCTGTGTCTCACTAATTTGCATATGCTTCTCCACACTGTCTACTTTAGTGTTAACTCCTGATATATCATGTTCCAGCTTGCTCACTTTTTCAGTGGACCCCTGCATAAACTTAGCCAAAATTTCCTCGAGATTCAGCTTCTTCTTCTCCACCACTGCTCCATCTTGCACTGCAAATCCAGGTGGTGGATGCTCCGCAGCTTGGGGGTTTGCATAGGAAAATTCAGGGTGGTTCCTAGCGTGATTGTAGTTGTAGGGCTAATTGTGCTGTTGGTTGTGCTGCTGATATCCTCTGCGGTAGTTTTTCTGGTAACCACCCCTTTGGATGAAATTCACATCGGCTCCGTCTACTTCAACCGAAGCTTGTACTGGCTCCACCACAGCAACGGTCTGCTCAGCTTTCAATGTAGCGAAGTCTTCACGCAGTTTCTTCACCTCGGTCGCCAAATCAGGTTCTGCGGCAACCTTCTCCACTACTTTCTCAACAGCTTTCACCGGTCGATGTCGACTCGAGGACCAATGTTGATTGTTGTTAGCCATATTTTGGAATAATTTCATGGTCTTCTTTCCACTTTTTGTCATGATGGTGTCGCCTAGTGTGGTATCCACCAACTCAACGGTCTTTTCATTGAGTCCTTCGTAGAATGCTTCTGCCTGTTCTCCTAGGGGTAGACCATGACCTGGGCAAGATCTCAGCAACTCCTTATAACGTTCCCACGCTTCATAGAAGCTCTCGTCAGGTCTTTGAGCAAATCGGATGATCTCCTTTCTTCTTTGTCTGATGACGTTCGGAGGGAAAAAGTTCCCTAGGAATTCATTCCGTAGCTCCGTCCATGTACTGATACTTCCCTTGTCTAGTGCAGTAAACCAGGATTGTGCTTTATCCCTCAGAGAGAATGCGAACAGACGCATTCGGATGGCACTCTTGCTGACTTCTCCGATCTTGACAGTATTGCAGAGCATAAGAAATTTATCTAGATGTGCGTATGGATCCTCAGTTGCTCTCCCGCCAAATTGATTTTTCTGCACCATTTGCACCAATCCGGTCTTTAGCTCGAAGTTATTGGCGTTGATACCAATTCTGAAGTCCGTCTACTTGAACTGGGGTCGATACCGCTTCTGCATGGCTTCCTCTTCCTCATCATCATCTGATTCCGCTGGCTGATCCTGATCTTCTTCCCCATTATCATCAGGAATATCTTCGAACAGTGGGTTGTGGCAAAGATGCCGGTTATTCTGATTATTTCTCTCCTGGTTCCTTTCAAGATTCAGCTGTTGGAGCTGTGCCCTCATGGCTTGAACTTCTTGGAGAAGCACGGCTTGCTCCTCCGGAGTTAGTACCGGTGGAGGCGGTGGATCCCCTGGTGGTATGATTTCAGCCATTGGTTGATTATTCGAGCTTCCTTGTTCCTGCTTCTTCCTTCGGTTCTTTCGGCAAGTAGCTTCAATTTTTGAATCGTAGTCTAGCAGGTCCTTTCCTTTAGCTCTTGTACTCATGCACTACCTGTACAACAAAGAAGGTAGTGAGGTTAAACTGGAAAAGAAAAATGAAAATACGAAATAAGACAAAAATGACAAAAATGTCCTCGACTTTGATCAACGCTCCTAGACCTTGATCGAAGTCGAAACTAAGGACTCGAGAAAATGCGATAAAATAAAAATTAAACTTGCAAAATTTACAGCCTAAATCAAAATTCCAAGCACAGAAATAATAGTAAGGCTTAATTCTATTCACTCCCCGGCAATGACGCCAAAATTTGATTGCTAAAATTATTTCACTAGCGACTTAGCAAAGCTAATAATATAGCGGCAAATAAAATTATCGAATCCCTGAGGAGTGAAGTAACGAATAAACCCTAAGTACTAAATCAATCTTTTTTCGGAATATTGGTTAGGAGAATAGAAAACAAGATTTTGCGGTTTGAATTCTAAAATTGAAATAAAACAGTAAATCGTGAAAGGTTTTGAAATTCGAATATGAGAAGCATAGATCCTATGGCTTTCTACCTATTATGCCATACAAGTAATTATAAATCAATTAATTGCCAATTTTCATTCTTCTTCGTAGTGGAACATCGGAAAAATATTATGAATTTCTGGTGAGGACAATTCACAAAGTTGATTAATTAATTTACTCTACCTTTTCAGTCTCGAGAAAATAAAATTAACTCCAATTAGATCTACAGATTTATTCCTACAATCAATTCTCTCTTTTCAGACAAGAAAAACAGTTTGTATTATGAAAACCATGTTCCATTGAAATTCATCACCTTTTGAGTCTCTAAATTTCAACTAAATTAATCCTAACTTATGGCCAATAAATCAAGATCATAATAAGTCCTAGTTTTCATAAACTACGAATCAGAAAGGCAATTAATTCAATTCAATCATACATAGGCATAATATGCAAAACCCTAGAATCTATAGAGAATTTAGCTATGCAAAGACATAATCAAAATTAACATAAAAAGATAAAACCTGAAATAATCTTGCATAAAGAAAAACTCAAATCCGGAATAATCTTGAGTTGTTGCCACAATGTAATCCAAATGCGAAAATAAACTCAAAACACTAAATTGCTGCTACAGTCTTTTTCTCCAATAAAATCTCAAATCTAGCACACTAATTTTCGACCTAGAAAGGGCTTTTTATAGTTGTCTTGGATGTATCCTGTTAGGCTTAGGATTTAAGATACAAATCTATCTCAAAACCAAGGAAAATCTGCCAGATATGGGTCGGCGTCGACCGACTTGGCCTCACGTCGGTCGACACGGAGGTTCGGATCGACCCTCACTTCGATCTCTGAATTTCTGTCGACTTCGATCGTTACACGCCGGCGTCGATCGAGGTGGAAACCTTCATGCCAATCGCCCCTCGCTCTCGACTTCAATCGACGTGGGTCTGCGTCAATCAAAGCCGAGACTTCTTCCTCGGGCTTCATTTTTTCCTTAGTCGTGTTTCATCCAAAAACCTGCAAAACATACCTTCACGAGCATCTAACGTGCAATAACCCTATCATGCATGCAAAAGTGAATAAAATACTCTAAAAACACTAAAATAATAAAGAAACACATTGATAAGTTAGTGAAAATACGAACTTATTACTCCAAAGGCATGCTTCGAATGCAACTCCCCCAACCACCTCAAGTATGAATGCCCGCTGGTTTCTAGGGAGAAAAGGGAGCACCTGAAGCGGATCTTCGAGAAGAAAGATTCCCGAGCAGTAGCCAAAGCTATGCTGTCCAGAAATGAGGTTCCAGACATTTCTGACAACGATGATGGCTACTATACTTCCAATGATGAAGTTGAGCAGGAAGCATTCTTGGTGCTTATGGCTAAGCTTGGAGAGGAAGAATCCAATGCTGAATATAAACAAGAAGCAGAAACTGAAACCCAAAACTTGGTAACTATTGCTAACTCAGTTTCTATTCCTGTTGCATGCATCTAGGAGGACACCGAATCTAATTGCTCGGATTCAGAAGATGTCACTCTAGAAATCCTTTCCAAAGAGTTTTCAAAGTTTTATAAAATCAAAAATGATTTAGTAGGTGAAAAAACCTCACTGAAACTTAAAGAAGAGCATTCCACTTTGCTTAAAAACTTTTAAAATGTTTATGAGGAATGCGAATCTTTAAAATTGAAAATTGCTAGTGATCAAAAACTTATTTGTTCACTTTATTCTAGCACTAGCAAGGTTTCAGAAGCTCAGAGTATTCAAAGAGATCCATCTGACAAAACAGGGCTAGGATTTTCAGAAAATGTTTTGAGCAACCATGCATCAACTTCTGAAACTGGAAAGATTTCTGATCACCATTTTAAAAAGAATTCCGGTTTAGAAGTTAAGTATCTAGGCAAAGGAGTAGTCAGTTCTGACAAAAACTCATTTTTGGCCAATTAGGGCAAGGGACAACAGTCAGTTTCTAAGCTGAACTCAGTTCCCAAGCTTAAAAACAATTCAGTTTCTAAACTAAATAAACCTGAGATGAAGTCATCTATGCCTAAGAAGTGGGTTAAGCAATCTGTTCCTAACGCATGGAAACCCACTTCAGCAACCAAAACTGAGTTTCGTAAGAAGTCAGTTTTATGTCCGGATTCTAGAAATCCGAGGTCCTTCAATCATAATTTGTATGAGAAGAGGACTAATCTGAGTAGGAGGTACACTTACTCGAGGTCTGAGCCCAATCAATTTTCATATTCAAGGGCTAGGAAGACTACACACCCCGGACTTGGCTTCCGAGATTCTAACAGATACTTAATTTCCAGGAACTCAATTTCTCGTAAGAATTTGCACACACCCACCATTCCTTCTCACATGCATCCAAATAGCATACATTATTTCAGAAGGAATAGTAAGGTGGAGAAGCATTCACCTAAGCTTAAGGTGAAGCAAATTTGGATTCCTAAGGGATGGATTCCAAAAACTAACCCTGCAAGACCCGCAGAAACTCGGGTACCTAATGTCTAATCTTTCTTGTGATGCAGGTACAGGGTCACTAGAGTCAGCTCAAGAAGAAGAAGAGAGCATGGATTCTGGATAGTGGGTGCTCTGCCCACATGACCGGAGAGAAAGAATTACATTCACAACTGAAATTGGCAAAAGGACTCCCTGTTATCTTTGGAGACGATTCAAAAGGGAGGGTCATAGGCAAATGATGCGTGGAGTACAATGGCATTACCATCCAGAACGTATCCTTGGTCACCAACCTCAATTACAATTTGCTGAGTATAAGTCAGCTTATCCAGAGCGGATATGAGGTGACCTTTGTCGAAGCTGAGTGCCTGATCAAAGACAAAGATTCCAAGGAGATCATCCTCAAAGCAATCAGAAAAGGAAGCTTATACATCATAGTTTGGGAGAGCGGCCAAGCTGACACGTGCCTTGTCGCAACAAGCTCATCCTAAGAAGGAACCAATTGGTTGTGGCACAAGAGGCTAAGCCACCTGAACTTCCAATCGATCAGACACCTGGCAAAGCATAAGCTTGTGGAAGGTCTACCACAAACTGGGTTTAAGAAAGTAAACGTATGCCGAGCGTGCAAGATGGGGAAGAAAACCAAAGCATTATTCAAAAACTGCCCCATAACAGCAAGCACGGATAGGATCTTAGAGCTACTGCACATGGACCTGTTTGGACCAGTCAAGCCACCCACTATAGGAGGAAAAAGATTTACACTTGTGGTAGTCGATGACTACTCAAGGTATACTTGGGTGAGGCTCATGAAGACCAAGGATGAAGTCAAGCTCCAGCTGCCAGAACTCATATTGCAGGTGCAAAACAACAAAGGAGTGATCGTGAAGAGGATTCGATCCGACAATGGTACTGAGTTTTACAACGGGCCTTTGATGGATTTCTGTGTCGATGCTGGGATTGCTCATGAGAAGTCAGCTCCAAGGGCTCCTCAACAAAATGGCCTTGCTGAGAGATGAAATCGTACACTCAAAGAAGCAGTAAGGACCATGCTTGCCGAAGCAAGTTTGAGTGAAAGATAATGGGGAGAAGCTCTGATGACAGCATGCTACACCCAAAATAAAAGTGCTATCAACAGTCATCATCACAAGACTCTCTACGAGGTCTATATTGGTCGTAAGCCTTCTATAGCTCATTTTCGCGCTTTCGGTCCTCCATGTTACATCCATAATAATGGAAAGTCGAAATTGAATACCTTTAGTGCCAAGGCGGATGAAGGTGTGTTCCTTGGATATGGACACCCTTCATACAAGGGACATAGGGTACTCAACAAGACTACGGGACTCGTGGAAGTAACATGTTGTGTTGATTTTGATGAGTCTATTCTAGTGCGCAGGACCTTAAAGGATCTGGAACTTGATGCTCGTGAGATCACGGATGCTAATGAGAAACTGAGTTCTGATAAAGAAGATGACAATACAGTTTCTCAGGCTACATCTACGAACAAAACATCAAGCAATCTAGATGATTTAGCTGAAGCGCAGCAAGCCGAAGAGGCTGGTGATGCAATTGTTCTTGCTGAGGCCATAGATTCACTAACCCTTAATGCATGTATTAATCAAGGGGGAACTTCAGGCCAAGTTGAAACTGAGTCAGGCGCCCACGTTGAAACTGATTTTGGCGATACTGACTTTCCTGGAGATGAAGCTGCTCAACCTGAAGAGGTGATTCCAGAAGGTCAAAGGTTGCAGATTGTTAAAGCTATCACTGGAGAAGAAGAACCAAATCCCGAAGTGGAAGATCAAGCTTCAAGAGAAGATGATCTAGCCATGGTGGAATCGGCATTGACCTCAGTTCCAGTATCAGGAATTGACAGAACTGACTTTCCTGGAGCATTCATTCAACCTGTAGAGGTTACTCAGCTCCAGAGGCCTAAATGGTTCCAGAGGATGCAGTGCTGGACAATATTGCCAACCCAGTCTTCACAAGGCAAAGAAGTGCATTGCTGACTTGTTTTATCTCTCAACAACCAGAGCCTACAAAGATAGGAGATGCTTTAAAGTCCATGAATTGGATCAATGCCATGCAAGAGGAGCTTGCTGAGTACAAACACAATGAAGTATGGTACTTGGTGGACAAACCAACTCATCAAAGTGTTATTGGAACTAAGTGGGTCTTCAAGAACAAGAGAGATGAAACTGGAAATATCGTGAGGAACAAGCAAGGCTGGTAGCAAAAGGATATGCTCAGTGTGAAGGAATAGATTTTGAAGAAACTTTTGCTCCTGTAGCCAGACTCGAAGCCATAAGATTGTTCTTAGCTTATGCCGCTCACTACAACTTCATGATTTTTCAGATGGAAGTGAAAAGTGCTTTTCTAAATGGGGAACTTAAGGAAGAAGTGTATGTTGAACAGCCCCCAGGCTTCGAAGAGGGAAACCAGGTTTATAAGTTGAGAAAGGCTTTTTATGGGTTGAAGCAAGCACCCAGAGCTTGGTATGAGACTCTGTCTCAGTTTCTTCTCAAGAATAGTTTCCAGAAAGTGAAGATCGACACTACCTTGTTCAGGATCAAGGATGGAGCTGACATTTTGTTGGTTCAAATATATGTCGATGATATTATCTTCGGATGCAAGAACTTGAAGCTATGCGAAAGGTTTGCCCAACTTATGCAGAGCAATTTCCAGATGAGCATGATGGGTAAACTGACTCACTTTCTAAGTCTTCAAGTGATTCAGTCTGAAGCTGGAATCTTCATCAATCAAAAGAAGTATACCAAAGACTTGATAAATAAGTTTTTTCCAGAAAAGACCAAGCCCTTGAGGATTCCGATGAGCCCTAGTGCTCAGATCAATCTTGATGTAGAAGGAGAAGCAGTCAATCCAACAAGTTACAGAGGCATCATAGGATCTTTGCTATATCTGACCGCAAGCAGGCCGAATATCTCCTACTCAGTTGGAGTATGTGCGAGGTTTCAAGCAAATCCTAAGAAGTCGCACATGGATGCTGCAAAGAGAATCGTGAAATACCTGAAACGAACTGAGTCCTTAGATATTTGGTATCCCAAAACTGATGAACTGACTCTCAATGCTTACTCAGATTCAGATTTTAGAAGATGCCAAATTGATCGAAAGAGCACGAGTGGAACATGTCAGTTCCTAGGCCATTAATTGATAAGTTGGTTTAGCAAGAAGCAGCAATATGTAGTTACATCAACAACTGAAGCTGAGTATGTAGCCGCTGCTAGTTGCTGTGCTCAAGTCCTATGGATCAAGCAACAATTGATTGATTATGAGGTTTAAACTGGGCGCGTGCCAATTATTATTAATTAATGTTAATATTAATTAATTAATTATGTCCTGGGTTGTGGACATGGGAATTAATTAATTCATAGGCCCACTTTATAATTTGCATTAGGTCCCAGGTCTGGCCCAAATTATATATGCTGAATGGAGCCCAATAGCCCATTAGGGATAAAACCCTGGGTCTACAAATAGACCTCTCTCTCTCTGAAACCCTAGCCACCTTGATCATAATTCAAATCAGCCAAAACCCTAGGGAGAGAGAGAGCAGGGGTGACGCTAGTGAGAGGGGAGGAGAAGGGAACTCGACTCCGGTCTACACTCTACAGATCTGTGGAATCCTCACCAGTAGCAGATCTGAACAGCATTGGGATACAGCCCTGAAGATCTAATCTGGAGAACAAATTATTTTTTCTTTCTCATTTTATTTAATTAAATCTTGATGTTAGAATCTGTCTAATTTCTGTTTCCGTAGATTAAATTAATATCGCGTGGTTGATTCAAGTTTTGGAATTCAAACGCGAAAGATCGGTACAGAATCTACGGAGTTGAGGTAATTCCTTCTTATCCACGCATTAAATTCATAGGAGCATGCTAGGGTTTGTGAATTGTTATTGTGAACAATAAACCATAAATCGATCCGGTTCATTTAGATTTTGTGATTCAGTTCATGGATAAATCCCTACAACATCTGCTCCCATGTGCGAATTCCACTCTTGTCTAGGCCAGCGAACCAAGATCGGGCCTTATCTCGGAGTGAGAATGAGAAGAGGCGCATTCTGACGGTGTCTTGAGGCACTCCATTCTGCTTCACCGTATTGCAAACCTCGATGAATTGGCTGAGGTGAGCGTATGGGTCTTCAATGGCCTTCCCTGCAAACTGGTTCTGCTGAACCATCTGAATGAGGCCTGTCTTCAGCTCAAAATTGTTGGCATCGATGCCAACTTGGAAACCAGGCTCCTCGGTCTGTGTTAGGAAGCGATCCAAGATGGATCTCTGCTGCACCACCAATTGCCTTTCATTTCTCCCCCTGTTCAGTTCTGCCAGTCTGTCAGCTTGTTTGGCTTGGACTGCCTGTGCGGCTTGAAGTTGGTCCCTCAGCTGTCGGACTTCATCAACAAATTGTCTCTGCTCGTCGGGAGTTAAGTTTTGCAGTGGAGCTGCTTACGGCTGTTGATTTGCCATCTCTGTTTGTCTCTCTTTGTTCTTTCCCTTGTTTTTGTTTCTCCTACAGATGGCTTCTATTTCTGAATAAAAGGTTTCAAGATTCTTCCCCTTTGCTCTTATGTTCATGCATCTGAAAAGAAAGACAAAATTGCAGGGAATCAGTCTCTGTGTCGATCGACAGGGGGCTGTCGATCGACACAAGTGCTGCTTCTGTGTCGATCGACAGGGGCTCTGTTGATCAAAATATAAGCAAAAATCACACACACACGCACGCAAATAGAAAATTAAAAACTCTATCCAGAAAATATCAAAACAATCAAATAACAAAATAAAATCTTACTGTCCCCGACAACGGCGCCAATTTGATCACTAGTAAAATTGCTAGATTAATTATAATATAGTGAGCAAATAAATTTATAAGAACCATAAGGTTGTCGAACCCACAGGGACAGTGCAATGATAATATCTCATGTACTGGATACAATTTATCAATTCTTTGTTTGAGAAATCCAAAATTTGAGAATACGGTTTTTGTTTTCAATAAGAAAATAACTATGAATAAAATCAAGTAATAAAAAACACAGATTCTAGGGAAATCAACCAATCCAATCAACATGCATAACCAATCAATGCAAACCCAAAATAATTACTAAGGTGAGAAATCTGATATTTTGGAATTAACTCCTTGGTTGGGCAATTAAAACCTAGATTATTAACTAGTGATTATCTCCTCTAGGTCTCAATAACACAAGTTAATCAATCTCAATAAAGATACAAATTTAACCCTACAACCGAATCTTCCTTTTAAGACAGAAAACAATTGTATCAAATTCTATTTTCCTATTATTAATTATCTCCTCTCGGTCTCAAATTAATAACTATAAACCTAATTCAATCTTCATCTCTCGATCTTTCAATTGAAAATAGATTTTAGAATGAAAACCATAGAATTTGAACCAATTAATTAGGGTTTGGATTTACTTGAATTACAACATTCCAAAGAGGATGGTGAAAAACCCTAGAACCGGTTAGGGTTTCTAGCCTAGCATACTAAAAACACAAAGTGAAATAAACATATTGAATTGCAAAGAACTTACTTGAATCATAAAGGAATAGGAATCTTAAATTCTTCAATGTCTTGAATCCAAGCAACAAGTAAAGTAAAGGGTACAAGAAATTTAAAGGGAACTGAATACTAGTAAAACCTCTATAAATTAATATACGTGGGACCAGGGAATTCTATTAATTTAGAGGGATATTATTATATCGATAAATTAATAATTTATTAATTTAAAGTAATTTTCGGAAAATATTATTTTGATAAAAATAAATATTGCAAGTTAAACTAATTGAATTTAATATTTTATTCATGAATTTACAAGTATCTATTAAGTTCATCGTAATTAATAAAAAAAATAAGTTAGAAACTATGTATTGATTCATGTAACTAACAAAATATGTATATTCATGTATCTACTAAATATATTCATGTATCTATGTATTAAGGTCAATTGTAATTAATCAAATGAGTTGAAAACTATGAATTGATTTAATGTAACTAATTAAATACATTCATGCATGATAAGTTAGAGATGAAGTTGAATTGGAGACCTCAACACCGGAACTTGTGGGTGCAATTAGAAAAGTTAGAGATGAAGTTGAATTGAATTTGAATTTAAAAAAGAAACAGATTACAGTAGATTCATATTTTAGCAAGCTACCAAAGTAGTAATTATAATTTTTTATGAATTATTAATTTATAGTTTCGTTGGGACCTCTATATCTATAAATGGGATCTCCAAAAAATTATTAATTTATTATCTTATTGAATTTGCTGATTTTTTACACTGGCCCAAGTCGGGACCGAAGAAATTTATTATATAATGGAGTTTATTAATTTAAACAGTATTAATTTATGGAGGTTTTACTGTACTAAGAACTCTGAAATAATAATGAAAATTAAAGACTGAAAAATAAAGATAAAGGAACTCTAATTTTCGAGCTAATAAGTCCTATTTATAGGGGAGGAAATTGAATCTCCAAAAGGTAATAGGCTTGAGAAGGAAAATCTCCAAATTGAGTGAAAAGGAACTCTAATTTTCGAGCTAATAAGTCCTATTTATAGGAGAGGAAATTGAATCTCCAAAAGGTAATAGGTTTGAGAAGGAAAATCTCCAAATTGAGTGAAAAGCTGCCTTCCGCCTTCTGTGTCGATCGAAATGGCGTGTGTCGATCGACACACATGCCAAGCCGACATGCATCCTTCATCCCTCTTCTCGATCGAAAACGGGCCTCCATGTCGGTCGACACACAGGATGTCGATCGACATGGAGGTCAATCTCAACCATTCGTGTTGCTCGATCTTCACCGCGACCCTCGACTCCTTCCTGTCCTCTGTGTTGGTCGACACACTGGCTGTCGACCGATACAGAGGTAATTTGGGCAGATTTTTCATCTTTCGTTCATCTTCTCACCATTACATCTCTTTTGTACCAAAAAACCTACAAAACCAAGCACGACAAGTGTAGTATCCTCTATAAAAAGCTCATGCTCGATTATTAACCTAAAACTAATGCAAATGCAAGAAATGATAAAAGAAAACAACGTGATAAGTGAGGCAAAATACGAGCTTATCAGTGACGTCATCTAGTTTTCATCGTGCGTGATTTCCAAACTGGTATAGGAAAAGTAGCCAATCCTTCTATCGTCTTTGCGGGACCAAACTGGATGATTTACAGTTTGTCTTGATCGGCTCTATTACAACTCAATTAACATCGTATACAGGACATTACAAATTTTGCACAAACTGGAGCTAATATAGAGACACTCTAAACTGGTGGTTTTTATACATTGTTTGACACATCAAAACACAAACTAAGGT